>JAQLOM010000012.1:6975728-6990629 GCA_030068315.1 Chrysichthys thysi | reverse complement strand
GTGTGTGTTTGTGTGTGTGTGTGTGTGTGTGTGTGTGTGTGTGTGTGTGTGTGTGTGTGTGTGTGTGTGTGTGTGTATGGAGATAATTATAGCCAGGGCAGAAGACAGAACCATCCAGTTTAAAGACAAGACACTGCAGGTTGAAATGACAATTTTGTTCATGCTAATCAGTTTATTTCTTATTTGTGGATAAATTGAATCAATAAAAATCAGAAAAATTATTTCACTACCTTTGTCCACATTCTGACCACTGTATTATTTGAAACATACACAAAGGCATTTGCTCTGCCTACTCTGCACCATCACATCAATCCATATATCCCTAAAAACATATTCTTAGTCATATATCAATTTACATGAATGTAGAAATGTAAAGTTCCAGTACAGATAAACTACAGGAACATCAACAATCAACGGGCAAACAGTGATATTTAGCAATTTATTTTCACCATTTAAAAAATGTCACCCTATGCCCCTGTACTGTCTTGCCTTAATACCAGAGGAAAGAATATTATTTTTTTCCCTCTGTGCGTCCTACTGGACTGGTCTCCATCGCACAGTGTGGAAGCCTACATGTCATGATGTAACAGTTGTTGAGAGAAAATCCTCGACTGGATATGTCAAAAACTGCAATTAGCATATTTAAATGCACTAGCAATAACAAGTAACAGTTTTATACCCTACGGCATGTGCTCGAGAAAATGGACAAGAACTGAATGACAGGAAGGGCAGAACTGAGAACCTGCCACAGAGGGGTGAAAAAAAATCAGATTCATGGCAAAGAAAATAAAAGTAAGATGAGAGAGGACTAGAAAATCAGCAGGACTCGTCACAAATCACACACGCACACGCTGTCACTCAAAGATGAATGCGTCTGAGCAATCAATCTGAATGAGTAATATTAAACACATACAAACATATACAAGTGTAAAAGTGAGTCCTAGTGTGTCGTGTGCTTTGCTGCACCTCTGTCCATGCTGTGTCATGTCAATGGCTCGCCGCGCTGGCACCGGTGATCCTCCGTCTGTGACACTCAGCACCTCCATGGACTTGCGCTCCGGTCTTCTCTTCCCATGCCGGTTCAACATGGGGGAGTCCACTCGCTTCCGTGGTGGGTCTACAAACACACACAGATACACACATGCAGAATTTCAAGTGGTGTCGCAAAAGAAGCACGTTGATTGCAATACCCGGTCAATACAGATCACTGATCTGGAAAGCATCAGTCAGCAGCTCCATTTGATCACAGATTGATCATCGCTGAAATTGCCTGCTGCAATTAAGTGATTTGCGTGGCCAGCCAAGCCTGCTGGCTTAGAGTCATTTGACCAAACTGAACCTAAAGCTGTCAAAGTAAGAAAGAAAGTGTCCAGAAGTGCGAGTCTTTTCCAGCAATAGTAATTCTGGCTAATAAATCAAAGTAGGGCTGGAGTACACAGTGCAGCTCAAAAGTCAAAAGCAATTTAACAGTGATAGTTTTTTGGTTGTTTTGGTTCTGTAAACCGGGACAGTGATTTGAAATGAACCAATAAGTACGAGGTTAAAGTGCACAATGTCAGCCTTCGTTTCACGGCATGCAATTCCACAGCAAAATGAATCATCTAGGATTTACTGCTGTTTTTATACAAAGCCTTCTTTTTCAGTTTCAGGCAACTGGGTGTAATTAGATAACTGGTTACTGCATCATTAGTTCACAATACACAGTAGACCTAAAAAAGAAGCCCAGAGTTCATTGTAGATGAGTGCTGCTGGATTCCTTTAACATGAAAACAAACCAGGAAGTATCTGTATCGGTAATGAGTCATGACGAGAATGAAACATAAACTAAACATACCGGTACACCAAGACCACAGTACAGAATGAACAAGAAGTAGTTTAAGTCATAAGTGGAAAAACACTGAACAGACCAAGAACGCTATCCAGAAAGCAGGTGTGTGTGTGCGAGTCAGTGATTTATGGCTACTAGTGGAACTGGCTCACTTATCTTTATCAATGATGGAAGATCGACAGCAGCAGCAGGCTGAATTATTATGAATGTACAGTATATGTTTCTTACCTTCTCCATCTAAATGCATCAGAACACAGTGGGCAACACTTCACCAACAGCAAAATCAATTACAGGGTTTTATACTGGAAAGCACTATGAGGTAGACTGAAAAGTCCAAACTGAACATGCTTTTCACTTAAACTGCAGTGCATTGTGAAGCTGTTTCCATAAAACCAGTTACATGTGATCCTATTCTGAACAGCAGACTAAGGATGCACTTATAACACAAGGTCATATGTAAGGCATATACCAATATACACAGGCATCTCAAAAGTAAACAGACACCCCTCGTTATGTTTTATCTATGCGGACACCACCTGGTGCATCTAACCTGTTAATATATTATTATTATTATTTTTCATTTCAGATTACAGTATATTAGTTATTTATAGCAGCTAGCCCTGCTGCGAACACCAGAAGTAAAAGAGTTGTGTGATTTCCAAAGAGGGCGTATTGTGGGTCAGTCTGAGGGTGGACTTATCCAGCGTATGATTGCACAAAACCTTGGGATTCCTCTTGCCACAGTCAACAGAGTGATTGTACAATTCAAAAGCAAAGGAAAGGAATCAACAGCATCCCGCTCAGATCGACCTGGGCCCTTTGACAGGTGTCTTCAGACTGTCAAGAGGATTGTTGAAAAAAATCCCCATTGTAAGAGCAGTGATGTTGCAGAGGAACTGCAAGTAAGTCAGAGTACTTCTGCAAGAGAGCTCCATCAACTTGGCTACTATGGCAGAGCAGCTAGAAGGAAGGTTCTAGAAATACATTTTTCAAAATTAATGGTGTCTATTTACTTTTGAGATGTCTGTGTTAATTATGCTATAAATTTGAAAGGTGTAGTTATGCTTTTTTTTTTTTTGGAGGGTTGTGTTATTGTGAGGATTGCAATCCCTTGGAAGTGAGGCAAATCCCTATACAGTTGCATCACCTGTGGGAATACAGTGTTTTTGAAAGCTCTTGAAAGTTGTTTGTTGTATTACGTTGGCTCTAATAAACATTTGTATACACACGGTTGCTGCTATAATACAATATGCAGGAGTGCAATCCAAAACATGATTTTTCATGTTTTTTTTTTAAATGGAGGAGTTACTTTCAGAATGTACTGGAAAACAATCTAAAACAACCCAACATAAAACAATCTAAAAAGACACTGACTTGTGGAATCCATTCTAAAGTGCTCTTCATATTCTTTTATGAGAATGTCCTGGAGGTACATACCTATATCATTGCGTGGTGGGAGGTTCTGGTCTTCATGGCTTGGGTACCTCTCTTTCCGGTCCAGCAAAAGGAAATAGATCATCTTCTCTTGGTTGTCACTGACAAAAAAATCGAAACAGGATAAAGCATGAAAGCCCAAAACATGCTTTAAGTGCTTCTGAACTGCTCATTCATTTACAGCAGAGGACATAACTTAAAGAGGTATTGGCAACAAATGTCCATTTGTTTTGGACAGAGTGACCCAGAATCATATTTTCTCCTTTTTTTCTTTATGATGTTTTTAGTAATACACACCCCATGCCTAGGATTGTATATGTGATGTATGAACACTTCCCTTCAGGCATCTAAGCTCTCATATAGACCCATAAGACGTATAACAGCACAAAAATGGGACAATGGGCGAATAAAAAAAAAAAGCATGAAGCTTCTCAATATAGAAACTGAGTGCCTCAGAGGAATAGATGTGAAGAGGGAAATAGTGGTACTAGAGGCTAGGGAAATAACAGTAGCACTGCTTCAATGGCCATCATAATGTAACCGCAGTTTGACAAATGACTTTTCCAAAGGACAAGCTGTGTGTGTGTTGGTATGTACTGTGAATCCATGGGTATGTGGGGATGGGTATGAATCCATGTGTGCAAATAGGTTTATATGGGTGAGCACAGCCGCCCCTCGTTCCTACGACCAACCCTCTTTTCATTTTTTCCTTCGTCTCTTTCTTTGACACTGGGGCACGGTTCTGACTTTGATCTGAAGTTAGAAGTTCTAGTATGATTTAAAGTTAGAATTTGGCCAAAGTCAACTGTCTCCAGGTCAGTGCAGAGTCACTCACTCATCTGACAGCAGGTCCTTCATCAGCTTGTTCTTGTCTCGGAAGCAGCCGAGCGAGTGCATGCTCTCCAGCACGTCTGGGTCGATGTCTTCGGCCGACGGCAGGCTACGGATGGCCACTTTCCTCGGCACGGGCTGCTCAGGCTCTGGCTCATTCTTCCCCCCGCTGACAAAAAGCACAAAACATGCAGTGGCACCAATCATCTACTTGTGGATCAATATGGCTTTAGCAAATGATGTGCATGAAAAGTTCCAGGACAAACCTAAACTACTGCTAGTGTCTTAAACCACTAGTAGTACATCCAATACTACAAAATACAGTATGTGAAGCTTGCACAGAGGAAATTCAATTAAAGCAATAATCCTCCAATGATTTCAACTTGTAAACAATCAGCTATGACTTTTCAGAGCACCTTGGATAATGGAAGTCAATGTCACACAAAAAAACATTTTCCATAAATTCACACACTGTAGTGCACTGGCTAGCTCTGTCACCTCACAGTAAGAAGGCCCTGGGCTCAACCTGGGTGGACGACTGGGACCTTTATGTGCAGAGATTGCATGTTCGCCCCTTTCCAGTGTGGGTTTCCTCCACATGCTCCAATTTCCTCCCACAGCTCAAAGGCATGCAGATTAGGTCTACTGGTTAGTCTAAATTGCTCATAGGTGTGAATGTGAGTGCGATTGGTTGCTTACGGTGTACTCCTGAATGGGAAGCCATTCCATCAGAGGGCACCATGCACATTCACGAGCCTTCCTTCACAGCCATAGCAGCCAATCCACACACAGGCATGTTATTGGGAGGAACCCAGGGGAAACCCATGCGAACAAGGGGAGAAAATGCAGAACTTCGCACCTTGTTTGTACAAGGGACACTGGAGCTGTGAGGTGGCATTACTACCACTTGGCACACCACCGTAGACCCCTAAATCCAGATTTTTCTACTGACATTTGAGATTTCATAAATCACTGCATTTGAAACATATATAAAAAACACAGAACATGAAACGTAGATTTTGGATGACACAGACTTGCATTACGTGTCGGCTCCATTAACATCATAGTTCCAGTGCAAACTAAAGAAGCAAACGTCTAAGATGCTTGGATACATTTAAGGTAATCAGTGTATATACACATTTTAATTCACAGTAGAATGATTCACAGAGTTTGTCTTTATTGTTCTTCAGTAGAACCTTTTCGGTCTGTGTGTTCTGCGTATATAGTGCTGCCATCTGTGAGAAAACCTGGCAGTGTGATCCAGCAGCCAAAAGCATAAGCATTCTGCTGAAACTGTTAGTGACTCAGAGGTCTGTGGAAAGGTGGACCGGGTGGCCCTGTAACTGTCTTTGACCCCAGAGAGGCTCAGAGTCAGAGGGGGCCTGTCAACCACCTACATCTCCTACTGCTGTGACCACACACACTCTCTTTCTCTCTCCTTGCTTCTCTATCTCTCCCTATCACACACACACACAGGATCATGGGCATATGAGCAGACAGCTAAACCCCCTCTGGACCCGCAGATCCTTGTCCTTGCTGGAGACATGAGGCGGCTGGGCCATTCATCTCACACACACACACACACGCACACACACAGACAAGTAGACACCCACCACACACTTGCATCCTCATTTCCCAAAACACTTCCAGTCTTACATGGAGTTGCATTATGTTGAGTATGCACTCTACGATTTCAGCATGGGTTATAAACCTGATTTTACCATTGCAAATCAATTTTCTGGCTTTTTTTAAATTATCTTACTGTCTCTGTGTTGTCTCTGACCACACACACACACACACACACACACACACACACACACACTCAATCAAACAGTGGGATGTACTTACATGTACCACGTGTGCTTCTGGATCTGTTCTAACTGCAGGAGAGAAAAAAACAAGCAAAATCAGCCTCACATCTTTATGCATCATCATCACATCTTTCATTATTTGACAGTGTCAAATACAAGGCAGGAGAGGTGATGCTAATGAAGGCATCCTGATACAAAATGTCTGCAGATAAAAGCAGAGGCTAACAAGGAGCAGAGCAAAGAGATGAAATAAAAACCTAATCAGGACAAAGAGAGCCACGATCAGTGCTGCTGTGACAAATGGTGCGCAGCACAAATATGAACGCACTGAAGATGTCCATTTGGACAAAAGGGGGCAAGTGCAGAATTATTCATACATGTCATCTTCCAGAACACATTTAATAGTGGTGTGTGTAGCAGTGTTAGCTCTGAGCCAGTGAGCAAATGATCGGAAATTGTGTGTTGAAATGCCCGATTTCCATGTAAAACCATCCCAGCTAGACAACTTCCCATATCTTAACACACATCATACAACTGTGTTCAGCACAGCATACAGCAGCTGTGTTCAGCACGGCCCTACAGCACAGTGCCAAACAGCCGTGTGTAGCTCTGTGATCTCAGCATTCACTGAAGTGTTGGCATACAAATACAAATGCAGCACAAAGATACAAAGGGTCAGAAAGTCACAGGAGGTAGGTGTATGTGTGTGTGTGTGTGTGTGTGTGTGTGTGTGTGTCAGGAGGCTACACTCTCTATCTCAGTATACACAGTCATTCACAAACCGAGTGGCCAGTGAGAAAGCAAGCACCAGAGTTTTCAGAGTTTCCAGCTCCTCACTACCTGCATTTAAAATCATCACAGTGTCACACTAACTGCACCTGAAAGATTTTATTTTTTTCCAAAACAAAAGTTTCCATTTGGTAGGTATGTTTAAACAATTCTACTACAGCACACGCTAGCTGTGTATGCTATATCCTGCCACCTGCTGCACTACACACATCAGCAGATGAAAGGTCAGGAACATGCACAACAGGCTTGTGGAAACACTGAAAAACCCAAGCAAAATAATATCTAGCACTGCGTCGTCATAGAATACTCCTTAAACATACTGAGTTAAAATAACGACTCTATCCAGGTGTGAACCACAGAACAGCACATCCCATTCCTTAGTGTGTATTAATCTAGTTCTCGTCCTAGATCATTGCATTATGTTACCACTATTTTCAGTTAGGTTTCTGGGTAACACTATATGGTGTTGGGCACACACTGGAGGTTTTACTTGCCCGGTGGGCTAACTAATGAATTTAAGATTTATCCTCCGTGGATGATAATCACAGTTTTCTCATTTGCATGCATTATGTATTTAAAAGTTACACTCAGGTATTTGGGTAATATAATCCTTAATTACTTTGCTTTTTAAAAAAAAAAATCATATTATGTTTTCATGACAAATCATAATTACATGTTTGTGAAGTATATGGACTCCAGTATGGCATATACTGCATTATTAAATCTGCCATCAGCACCATTTTCAAGTTAATTAACATGTAAATGACCCAATTACTATTACCATACTCCATTTACATACACAACTCAAGCTTGGAAATGGACATCAAAATTCAAACTTGGCTGCCAGGGTGCAAAAACTAAGTTTGAAAATATGATAATCTAAAAACAGCCTGAAATAAAAGACATTTACGTTCTCTTGTGTAGATTTAGTGTTTTATAAGACCCCTGTTTGATAAGGACAGCTCACCGTAAGCCGTTTGCTTGCGTCCACTTCTATCATTCCTCGCAGAAGGTTCTGGCAGTCCGGAGGAATGAAGTGTGGCATGTGAAACACTCCCAGCTTCACTTTTTCTAACAGGTTTCGTAAATTATCGTCATCAAACGGCAGAGCTCCCTGCAGATAAACGCAGCAATGAGAATATAACCAGTCAAATTTAGGTCAGCGGAAAATCTTCGGGCATGAATCAGGAGTGCTGGAGAAGGAAAACACTAAATAAGAGAAGGTTACCCTATGATCAGAAACAACTCCTGTTTCATTTCTAATGATTAGAGACACAGACACCGTAATGCATATTGAGTTACAAAAACTGTTAACGCTGTATCTGACATGAAACCTGGTCAGTGAAGAGCTCGGAGTAACTTACAGGACCCCAGAGTCAGAATTGTGCTAATCCCTTCTAAAAAGGCACAGAATTTCACAATTAGCTTAGCCTGGCATAGCTCTCGTTAAGTGAGCAGTTCATCAGTGGCACTGACACCCTACAGACGTGTGCGTTTGATGAATAGCTGCTGCGTGGCTACGCCAGGCTCATATAACTGATGATCAGAAGGCGACCTAACTACAGGGGAGAGAAGCTGTCAAACACAATCAGACAAATAGTGTTTTAAGTGACTGAGCTCAGTGGCTATGCCACATACGCAGCTCTCAGCATATGCTTTCCTCCACAATTCTGCTCACATAAAAACCTATTTAGAGAAATTGACCTTGTGAGAGGTAAAGGGATGTAGAGACCGAAAAAAAAAAACATATCAGGCAGCCAGGTAGACTGTGTACACTAAAATCTCAGTGGCACAAGCAGAGAGGCTCTTTTTTTCTGCCCAGACTCTATCTGTTTATTTGGGGAGCCACCATCATCCCCATGTAATCAGACAAATATACGCCAAGAGATCTAAATCTTCAGAGAAGGAAGCTGAAGGGAAGGAATGTAGAAAAAAAATGAACTGGCAGGAAGGAAAGGGAAGGAAAGGAAAGGAAAGGAAAGGAAAGGAAAGGAAAGGAAAGGAAAGGAAAGGAAAGGAAAGGAAAGGAAAGGAAAGGAGAAAGAAAAGAACTGGCGGGAAGGAAAGGAAAGGAAAGAAGAAAGAAATGACCTGGCAGAAGGGAAGGAAAGGAAAGGAAAGGAAAGGAAAGGAAAGGAAAGGAAAGGAAAGGAAAGGAAAGGAGAAAGAAATGAACTGGCAGTAAGGAAAGGAAAGGAAAGGAAAGGAAAGGAACGGAAAAGAAAGGAAAGAAGAAAGAAATGAACTGGCAAGAAGGAAAGGAAAGGAAAGGAATGGAAAAGAAAGGCAAGAAGAAAGAAATGAACTGGCAGGAAGGAAAGGAAAGGAAAGGAAAGGAAAGGAAAGGAAAGAAGAAAGAATTGAACTGGCAGGAAGGAACGGAAAGGAAAGAAGAAAGAAATGACCTAGCAGGAAGGAAGAGGAAGAAAATGAAATGAAAGGAAAAAAAAGAAATGAACTGGCAGAAAGGAAAGGAAAGGAAAGGAAAGGAAAGAAGAAAGAAATGAACTGGCAGGAAGGAAAGGAAAGGAAAGGAAAGAAGAAAGAAATGAACTGGCAGGAAGGAACAGAAAGGAAAGGAAAGGAAAGAAGAAAGAAATGACCTAGCAGGAAGGAAGAGGAAGAAAATGAAATGAAAGGAAAAAAAAAGAAATGAACTGGCAGAAAGGAAAGGAAAGGAATTGGCAGGAAAAGAACTGAAAGAAAGGAAAGCGTTTATATAGCAGTCTAATTTTTCAGCCCCCCGACTGGAAACCCTGCAGCATGAGAAACATTCCATGAATTCAGAATGTTATGACTCAAAGTTATAAAGCACTGAAACACTGGACACAAAGTTCATCGTCCATGAAAAGGAGTTTACGCTTAACACTACTAAAAATACTTCACCAACATTAAACATATAATCAGCTCCAACAGACAAATGACTTTCTGACTTCTGAACTATCAGCTAAATGTCATTCCTCTTCAGGACCTGCTTGATCCCGGTCAGTAGGTCCGTATTCCATCTGGGGAACATGAAGTGAGAAAACCCTGGATGGGGTGGCAGTTCACTGAGATTCACCCGACCTCACGAATTTGAAAGATAAATGATGTAGTAAAGACTGAGCAGAGCAGAACTCACCACCAGTAGAGCAAACAGAATGACTCCACAGCTCCATACATCTGCTTTCCTTCCATCATATTTCTCTCCCTGACAACAGAGAGTAATTAGAGGTCATATAGAGGTAATGTCTTTAAATATGAAATGTCAGTAGCTAGCTCTGTCAGTGCACACACTCACCCGGATGACTTCAGGACAGGCGTAGTGAGGTGACCTGTCAAGTGAAGGACGGAACATGAGTCATATGTTTATCTTTGACATGTCAGCTAGCACAGTCTGCTAATTTTTATATTGCTACAGAGCCAAACACTGAGTCAAATGTCCAGGTAACTCATTTATTATGCATTGCCGTGTTCACCGATCATCTATCTGTCTTAAATAAACCGCATGTCCTGGATTCCCGGTGCTCTACTCATTGGGTCCTGTAAACACTAGCAGAAAAAAAGTGCTTTCGTTAGACAGATTTCTGTCAGATCCGTTCAGGAGAAAGAACGATAATGTGTGAGTTCCGGGTGAGCCGTCAAGGCGCAGGATAACAAATGTACCAGCTGACATGCCCAACGACTTCACACACACAGAAGCAGAAGGTTATGCAAATATAGGCTTGTGCACGCAAGCGATGTCTCATTATACAAATAGATTCTACATTAGCTACATCTAGTCAGCAAAGCAATGCCAAAAATATTTCCTTCAGATCAGAACGAGCTCCTGCTACTTTTCTAATAAAGAACGACACTAATGCCCTATTTCAAATGGATTAGTTTTACAGTGGGAGGTGGCATAATTCAATTATTACTCAAGCATCTATGGGATTTAGGTCATACTCCATTGTGTCAGAAGTTTTAATAGAACTGCTTTTTCATGCAATCGTAACAATTTCACTGTATTGTATCTTAGAAAAAATGACTAGCAAAAACAATCCCGGAAAATATCTATCCAATCTAAACTGACACAACTGTAAAGATTCCATTATGTCCTCTAGGAAGAGTTTCCGCACCTGTGTGTAAATCGATTAGAATTACTACAGAAAGTTTATGTCCGAGTAGTAGTTAAATATCTAATGGCAATCTTATTAAAGTACTAAGTCATGAGAGAATGTGCATTAAAGTGTTCTTATTGCTTTTAGAAATGTTAACAAAACTAATATTGTAGAATCAATGAGAGCAACAATAAATAACGTCATTTATTTTGAATAGGATTCACTCTAATAAATTCCCCTACCATGCAAAATACAGTCGTCTATAAACTGTAAAGTTCTGGTTTCTAGGTAACATAATAGACAAAGATTAGGGTATTCTATGGACAGAATAGTGATGTATGTGAAATGGTTTAATTGGTTTATAAACTGATGCCTCGATGAAGAATTAAATTCGGTTAAGGATGTTACAGTGGTTTCAAATCAAATTAGATTTCAAAACCAAAACTATCCCTCCATCCGTCATCTATAGCACTGCTTATTCATCAGGGTTGAGTCAAAGCTGGAGCCAATCCCAGCTGACTTCAGGTGAGAGGTGTGGTACACTGTGGGCAAGATGCAAATCTATCACAAGTTATCCAAAATTTCCACTGCAAAAAAAGTTATTAAAAGACATTCTATTTGCAGGTCTCCGACTTTGAAATGCGCTCTGTATTTATTACTGTTACCAAGCCCATATCTTATTGCCTGTGAGACGTTGCCACTATAATTCTCTCTAAACAACCAGGCTTCGAGTGGCTTGGCATTTGTAGGACACAACAATCACAGCCTGGTTAAGTACTTTTCCTTTCATATAAGGATGAGAATATTAGAGAAACAAAACTTTCCCCATATTTCTGTCAGATATAAAATGGAAATTGAGATAAATAGAGGGACATTATGAGAATGAACAGGGTTTATGAGAGAAAGCCTGTAGGGCAGAGTGTCAATGCATTAATCCTTCCCAAGCTATTCGCTAGAGCTCATTTCCTCTTTCATTTACATAGCAGCCATCATCAACAACACCAGGCAAAAGTTTGGAGTTTCATTGACTTGTCACTTCTAAGGATCATACATGTGTGGTTTTATAATGAGGATGAGAACTATTTGGTAGTTAGTCTCTGACCCTGTTTACAATCGGTTGTTTCAATATATTTTGAGGGCAAGGATTATATCTGGATATATTGTGATCTTATATATAAAAATACACGTGCTACAGAGCTAAATCAACTTCCAGTGGAGTAAGACACATTAGGCCAGATGTTACACAAGAGTAACTAAGACACGTTTAACAATAGAAGACCCCTCCCAAAACATTACCATATTAAAGGTCCTCCAATAAATTCCAAAAAATACACAAAAATTTGTTCTTGTGCCCAAACTGGTCCTTGGAGTACCGAAGCACATTGCTATATGAAATAGATGCATAAGCAGATTTGACTTTATTTGCCACGAAAATATGCAAGTTGGAATTTATGTGACGACCTTTAAGACAGAAACATAAAAGTACAATCAAACCACTGTTTCCTTCCAAAGATCTTCTGTCAATGTTGGTACCTTTCACCGAAGCAAAGAATGTGCAACAATAAAACCTCAGCCCCAGCTATAGGAGAGCTCAGCATCAAATCCATGACAATGCCAGAACTTTCTGTGGCTGGAAGTCCAGAAGAGTATAATGGGCTGTGTTCTCTGGGTGGGAAGGATAGTATTACTCTCTCACCTGTCAGTCAAGGCAATGCTAGCCAGTCGTGGGCATGAATACATGTAAGATACTGTATACAGAAAGCAAATGTTAACTTTCATCCTCTCTCCAGCTGGTAGCTATTGTGCAATAAGGTGTAACTGATCAAAAAGGCTGGCTCCATAATTGGCTGTAGACTGGACAATCTTGCAGTTGTGGTTGAAAAGAGGGTGCGGACCAAACTGTTATCCATTATGGATCATCCAGACCACCCTCTCCACCACACACTGGACGGGCAGCGGAGCACGTTCTCCAAAAGACTGCTACAGGTCCGCTATCGTATAAACCAGTACAGGAAATCTTTCCTGCCACAGGCTATTACACTCTACAATAATTCACCCAGTTCGGACTGAAATTAGCAACCACTCCTTTTTGGCAGTTTTTTCCATTTTGCACAGTGTTGCTTCTCATGTTGCACACTGGGTTTTTCTTGCACGTTATATGCTGTAAAGCTTTTATTGCACACTGTTGTATTTATGTATATCCTATTTACTTTTTATTTTTTATTTTATTATTTGATGTAGTGGCTTTCATGTCTGCTTATATGTTATATGTCTGCTGCTCTGACAAATTCATTTCCCTGGCTGGGATTAATAAAATACATCTAATCTAAACTAATCTAATCTAATCTCGTTGGGAGAAATGGGGGTAAGCAAAAGAAGCAAAGAACTGCAATTTATCTGTAATTTTCAATACAGCAACGATCTTTTCCATGAACTCAACATACTGATCACACATGAAATTGGTTGTCAAGTGGTATGAGCTGATTTGCATATAACATGCAATACAGTCAATCCTCCTAACTGGAGACACAGTTCATTAAAAGCGTACATTTATGTGGTTATCAGATTACAATCTTAAAAAAAAAACGGTCTCAGTAGTACTACTTAAGAGTGTTAGCTTTGCTTTCAAAATGTGTATTTACAAATTGCTGAGCGGGTGATTATGAGACCTCCATATAATGTACGCAGCTTTACTTACATGCTTAGAGACACATTCTGCAGTCCAGATCCTTAAGGACCCAGTAGCTAAGAGCTACCAAACTTGCGTAAGGCCCCAAAGGCAGACAGAACACTGTGTAAACTGAAGCTATCAGATACACCTGTAGTGGAGATTTAATTCATACAGTGATCGTGTTTTTCTCCGAATGAGGTGTCGCTCCAAGAAGAATCCCCAGCGTGGTTTCATGACCCATAATGCAATGGCATGATAAGCACTTGCTTCATTATTGTGGCTCACAAATGTAACAGTGAAAATTTGTGTTTAAAATTAAGACAGTATTTTTTTCCCCTCGTATTTCTAGATCTACAGATGACTGATGAGAGCTTTCAGATGATACCCCTAGTTGCCATCACCCCGATATCGTCATGATAACAGCCATTATCTCTTATTATGCAAATGGGGAGTGAGTGTAATAACTGATGAAACAAGATCATCAGCCTTACTCTTCTTTACTTATTAGATGTGATGTCAGCAGCTTTCACAGCTCTATAATTGGTTTACAGTATGCAATAACATACCTCCGCAGCACAGTAGAGCAAGTGTAAAAATGTATTTCTAACTACATTCGTGTTTGATTATGCAAATGCTGAGTCATTCTCATTGCCTTGCTGTGCAATGGTGCCCGAAGAACAGGAGAGGAGTTTTCTGCGTTTACATAATAATCTTGAAGCTGGGCACGCACAGTACTGAAGATCCCAATACTTACTCACAATTCCTTTGACCGTTTGGTAAGAAACACTATATGCATTTCTTACATTCTAGCTGTTTGGAAATGCTGGCTGGCTTCCTGCTTTACTGGCACATTTGTAGTTTAATAGTCTAAATCCACAGCCAAAATAATCGTCATTTGTTGCAAAACCTTTATTCATAATAGGGTGCCAAGAGCACAGTGTTTCTTCCTAAGTTTAAAGGAAAATCAGCAATATTAACAGCTGCTTAAATAGTCAGTTATTGCAATTTTTCTCTCTTCTGCCAATAGGACCTCAAATCAGTCGTGATGGTGGGATGAGGTATGGGCAGCCATGACTCACTCGCCCTATTCATTGATTTCTTATATTTAGCCATTTGTTTACTAACTGGAAAATTCATATTCAGTACATCATATGAAACAATTATTTAAATTAACTTTGTTCCATCACTACAAGTGAGCATTCATGTATCCGTATTTGGCTACAGCCCTAGTATTAAAGGTTTGTTAGTTTTGGAGCCGTCTACTGCTTGCAAATGAAACTGCAAATAAAATTCTTCACTGAGAGTACATGAGTGGCATTTTAAGGACAAGGTGATGAGTCATTAGTGTAATATCTGGCAGACGCCCTTATCCAGAGTGACTTACAGTGGTGTGAAAAACTATTTGCCCCCTTCCTGATTTCTTATTCTTTTGCATGTTTGTCACACAAAATGTTTCTG
>JAQLOM010000012.1:6929008-6945368 GCA_030068315.1 Chrysichthys thysi | reverse complement strand
AGAAGAACCGTTCATGTTCTTCAATATTTCATTCATATTCAGGACAGTTTATGTTCAGAAAAAACCCCTGAAGTTAATGAACTGTTAGTAAAGATGTTTGAGAAGATTAGATTTTTTTTAACAAAGCTTTTTTTGTGGAATTCCTGATGCGGCCCAACCTCACCCGGACTCTGTCTCCTGCGGCCCCCAGGTCATTTGAGTTTGAGACCCCTGCCCTAAATGATCCTCCCACACTCTTTAAACACTTTCTAGACATAATTAAACACATAAAGAAAACATTATGAGCATATAACGAGGTGAATTTTGTGTAAAATTCATAGAAGCATAACATTTATTGCGACTACTGTACTGTGCTGTATACAATACTAGTGTAGCCTATAGTTATATTTTAGCTACTGTATGTATGTATGTATTACTCTAGCCTAGCCTACGCTTTTTTCTATACTGTATAATAATGTAATTAACAACCACATGCTACAGACTATATCTCAGAACCACTACTGTTGTCATAAATAACAGATGGCACTGTACTGACATAAGCAACTGAATCAAGAAACATATGTTTGATGAATTCTGCCATTGAAAAACCCATAAAAACAATTCACTATAGGTTTTGTGGATGCCATGAAATCCCGGGGAAATCCGCCAAAAAATTTTGAAATATTCTAAATAAAAATCCGCGAATAGCCGGGGATGCAAAATGTGAACCGCGATACAGCAGAGAATTACTGTAAGATAATAATAATACAATAATAAAAATTTCTTTCAAAATTTTCCCCACTATTTACATAACCACTTTAACAATCACTCACAGTGTGCAAACTTCTGTATCCATCCTGAACAAAGTTCAACACTTCTAATTGTAAAACACGTATTACAACACAACAATGGCTACATGTTTTCTTTGTGGGTTTTTTTGTAACCTTTTCAAATCGGAAATGAAAATAATGTCAACATTCAAAACTTTAGAGGCCAATTTAAGGACACATATTTATGTCATGGGTAGCTCATTTTTATTTTGGTTCCTGTTGTTGATTAGTGAGCTGGTTCAGATGGTGACCAGGGGTGACAGCATTGGGTGTAGAGTATTTCCTGATCGATTGATGTGATGCTAGCTGCTGACAGCTGACCTCGGGTACTTGGCTTAACAGCTAGCATCAGCAAAAAGGGAATAAGCATTATTATTCATATTGCAGCATATGGCCTCATATAGATTATTGTATGACCATTAAAGTTAATTAGCTGGCTAGACATTTCCAGAAATTAAGTAAACAAAGAATAGCACGTTGAGGTATCTGATGATGATGTTTAATGGTTAAGTAATATTAACTGCTTGATATTAAAAGTAGTTGACAAATCTAAAAGTAAAATCTGTGTTATGGCATGCCTTATACCAGACATCCCAACCTGCAAAACCTCATTTCAGGGAGGTATCCTTAAGGTCCCCCCTCTCTCTGTTGTGTACACACTACACTCAGATGCACACACTCGCTGTCTTATGTGCGCCCTCTTTGTTCGCTCACTCCAGATTCCGGGATATTTTATTCTTCCTTCCAGGTGACTTGGGATGTCTGTTATATACAGCATGTATATTTCACCTGCAATAAAATACCTACAAAAGTGAAAATCACAATTACACTCGCTTTCCTTCAGTTTGACGAAGTGGCTTAAAAAAGCTTGAGGTGTTAGCTTTTTTCCTTCTGGCTTGTAATGCAGCTAGCTACTTTTTCAAAAAGTCAGCTTGTACATGTTTACTAAAAGTGGATTGTGGTTTGACATACAAAGTACCTGGATTTGCAATATAGTTGCCCCAACACTGAAAGTTTGATAGTACTTATAAATTTCCCACAAACCATCTGAACAACAGCTTTGAGACATCGCATAGTTTTTTAATAATAGATACGTTTGGACTTCATCAAACCATAATACAATCCATAATACAATCCCTCAGGATGCTGTAGTTATAGTTAAATGTCATATGAGGTTGTGTCAGGTTATGGAAAGCATAGCCTCAGGCAGACTTGTGGCTCAGAGATAAAAACACAAGACTTGAAGTATTATGACATCTCAAAGACACCGCCATTGCTAAAATTGGCATATCAAGATAGCATGCCAGTGCTGCCCAAATTTTTGATGGAAATGAAAGGTGACCTCCAGGCCTGCAGTTTAGAGAGACGTTGAGCGTACCCATAACATGACGAAACAATCAGAAACCCTGTTCTCAAGCTGCATGTACCATGGCATTTCTACCTCCCCCAGTCTCTCTCTCTCTCTGTCTCTCTTTCATCCCCTTCATTGTTGGTCATTCTATATTATATGCAATGCATATAATGTATACATGCTAGTACTGTGAACGAAAATGAGACTTCATGAGGGCCATCGCCTGTGCAAACTATTGTACAGACCATGTAGTCCAGTGGAGAACATAATGCTGTGCTTAGGCTTAAAAATGACATCTTTGCTGCCAAAAGCACAAAAAGTTCTGATTTTCATGTCTAAAGTTGGTTCCTTCTTTAAACACTGTCAAGCTCTCACAAGGTATCAGTACATACTTAACAGTATTATTTCATTTTTGCCTGCAGGTATTCCCAGACCCTGCAGGATAATCTACACTGGCAAACGTCCTAATGGGTTGCGTGGCAGTCATTCAAATTAAAGGCTGGAGGAATAGACAGAACTGAATCAAAAATGTGCATGACTCACGAAGAACCAGTTTCAGAAAAGACATCCAATTAAAGAAGGAAAATGCTTTATGATTTCTGTTTCATGCTGTTCTTAAAATCAATACATTAAGGCTCCCTGTACTTAATACATTTTCTATCTCTTTTCAGTGGCATTTCATTTGAATAGCACTTTTAAGAACAGACATTCTCAAAGTATCTGTACAGACATCAGGATAGAGATTTAGATTCCTAATGAGCAAGTCAGAGCGACAGTGGCAAGGACAACACTCTGGCCACATTCACACCTGGCGTGGACGTGAGTCTTGGGTGATCCGATCACAAGTGCACAGCTGGAAGTACGCCACTTCAAACCTGGCATTAGAATGCGTCTCCCTGTGTGTCTCAAGTGATCACTTATGATTGGATCTCACTTCCCTGATCGATATGCAAATAATCATGCACATCATTACTGTTTGCAAAGATCAAAATCATTGTAATCAAAACAATGATATGATGCAGTTGGTGAGTGAATGAGAATGCTAGTATGTATGTATGTATGTATGTATGTATGTATGTATGTATGCCCTGCTAAAAGAACGTGGCCATATGTGGCCCAGACTGCATACGAATGTGGTCTGAGTGATTGGATCACAATGAGTCTTCGGGGCGTACCTAATCCCGTTCACATCCGCTGGCCTCTGGTTCACCATGAGCAAGGAACTCAGAGTTCAAACTCAAAAGAATCTTTTTCTGGGTCACCCTGGATAGTGAGATTATAAATCAACCTAAAAGTATATGGCTGTAAAGAGTTTAACTGAGTAAAGTCAAACAGTATTGATTGAGTTGAAAGGATGTTCCAGTAGGGTTGACCACATTGTGAATATGGAGGTTTTTTTTGGCAAATGGAGCTAAAAAGCTATTAGATCGGCACAGTGCAGTGATTATGATTACAGCAGCAGTTCCTAGGTACACATCTACTGTATCTATGTAAAATCCACATAACAACTGAACCTGAACTGAAGGTGACTCTTGGGCATGAACTGTTTTTTGGGAAGAGCATCTCATGTGCAACCATTCACAGCGGTAGAAAGCAAGCTGCATGGAACAGTTCAGAAAGTACACAGGGGTCCAGCAAATGTATACACACTTCAACATTAAAAACATCTGCATAAAACCTGTATTACCATATACACGTCTCTCCATGTCTCTCCACATTCCACACACTGCTCTCACGTCTCTACACACTGATGCCATAAGTCAATATGGACTTTTAAAAAATGGGCATAGATAACCACTGTTGAAGTGTGTATACATTTTTTGGGCCCCTCTGTATATAGTAGATACGTTAGTACAGTCATCTATAGATATAGTCCCATTGACACATGGTCTCCTGAGGCCTGGCCACAGTTTGTGCTTCTTATTAAGACCTGTGCTGAGTGGGAACATTTTTCAGCAGACAGCAGAAGCCGGCTGTGTGAATGGACAGCTACCAACATGGCAAGTGGTGACAGCAGAAAGAACAACCTGCAATAGACACTCAATAGTGAAGAAAATGCCCTCGAGCCTTTACCGGCGCACGGAAAAGGAAAGTTTGCCGAGCTTCATACTTAACCATTCCAACCTTCGCTTCTTAAATGCAGAAACAGTTTGCAGAGTCTACAATTCAATCATGAGGGATTCTGCAAAAAGGGACTTCAAATGATTTCTTGAGGATGTGTTTGGGAAGCATTTTCCCTCATCTCCAAAGTCTACTCACTCTGTTTTCCTATTTATTTTCCTTCCCCTTGAAAACACAAGGCAAACGCCGACACTGAAAATCCATATAACCTCACCCCTGAGACAAACGCAACGTGAAAGATGAAGCACCGCCTGCATTTACGGCACATCTCAAGGTCATGCAAATAAAAAACATGAGGCCTTGGCACCTGCCGTGCCTCTGTAAGCTGTCCTACATCTGTAGCATAAACAGTCCCACTCACACACTTTGCTGTAAGCTTGTTTGCAGTCCTGTGCGCTTTCTGTGCTGCTGAGCTGAACGGCAGGCTGTTAGCAGGCCTCCGAATTGCTCTGGCACCCGGGGTCCCCTCCTTGTTGGAATAATCAATACATTCCAATGACGGAGGAACCGAATACCTTTCACTCGCCCTGCACTCAGTTTAAAGCAGACATATCTCAGGAGCGCTATTAACGCTTAGCCTACAGGAGCCGTTGCTGACTGAAATTGGCTGGGAAATTGCTTGAGATAGGCCTGATGTTCAACTACAAGAGGCTGAAGAGCACAAATTGAATCGTTTGAGACATGGGGGGAGGACGTGTCTTTCTCAAACTGGAATACTTTGGCTGGAAGGAGAAATATATGCCCATAGCAGAGCCGTAAGTGATTTTGGCAAGTGGACATGTAGCAGATAACAGCTCTTTTACCCTTCAAGGCGTTTTATAGCAATTCAGCCTACATCAGCTTTTACTACATATTCCAGAAGTCAGGTATATTTAAATTGCAAGAAATCTCTTCTGAACATGATTAAATGATCGTGTATATGCAATATTTAGACCATTAACAAGCAAAGAAGGAAAGAGCAAATAAGGAAAATGGAAGTGACCTTTTTTAAAGTATGGAAACCAACCACGGGCATTTACTGTTAGATCTGAGGAGAGCAAATCGAAAAGTTAATGGTGGAAATGGAGCTAGTGACAATAGCACTGGTTATAAAAAAAAAAAAAAGCTGTATGACACATTAATCTTTGCAGGAAATAAATATGTAATTTCAAAATCAGAGTTGTTAAATTTAAACAATGTTCGATATTGAATTGTCTGACCTCCAAAAAACCAAGACACAGAACAACAAGTGCGCATGAGTGTATGTCTGGCTAGCAACTGTTGTGGCAAAAAAAATAAAGGCCATGTTTAATATTTACCTTGAGCTAAAATTTGGACCTGACCAAGTTCATCCACTCAAACACATACACATTTGATTATTAGATTTGGATCGGCAAGTCCCAAGTAACATATCACACAGTACCCAAACAGTATTAAGAGCTATGTTATACAAGGTTGCCAGATTTTCCTGAAAAGAAGTACATACATATTATGGGTAAAAGGTGACATTGTCTTCTCTGGACATAAAGGCTGCCAATGACAGCAGATCCAGAGAAATTATGAGCAAGTTGTTTCGAGTCTCTGTTTTCCCGTCCAGCCATTTGCAAACCCTGAACCCAGGGCATATGAACAAGGCTGGCACATAACAGACCGATCAGTTTATACTTGTAACCACACTGTGTGAGGCCATTTAGTTAAGTCTGTATGGGCATCAAAACAGCAGCCTTTCTCAAGGATCAAAACAGATTTTGACATTTCATTTCTCGTGGCAATATCAGGAATCCATCAGAACGTCACATAAACTACTTGCATTGTGATTGACAGAAAAAAAACAGTCCATTTCTTTCCCACAGTCCATTTACACACACATATACACACATGCACACAGAGATTCCAGCTTTCAGTTAATCTCAGCACTCATCTCCTCTCGTGCCATAGCTAAAATGTACACAAGGGAGGCTAATCAATGTCTCAGAAATGTTCATCGATCAGAGTGCCCATGGAGGAACCAGCACACTCCCAGCCAGCACAGAGATAACTGCTATGTTTCCCACGTCAACTCCTGCCGTAGTGAAAGCCCGGCCAATCCCTGCCGAGCACCCTGTCTCCTAACCCAAGGACAAAGGTCCGCTCGTGTCACTCCAGCTCAGAGCTCAAGTGCTGTCTAGTGACGAGTCTCATCCTAATCATTACGCTGATGTGCAGTGACATATCAATCATGCTGTCACTTAGGCCTGTGGATGTGACAGAGTTATGGCAGAACAGAGACATAACTCCATGCTAATGGACGTGTCCTGTGATGACCTTGTCCATAATGAAGTCTAATGGTTTAGGACGCAGTGCATGTGGGTTTGGAGGTTACCAGGGGTCTTCTCCTGTTGGCAGCCCGAGGCGTAGTGTATATGCTTTATCAACAAGGACCACTTTATCTCAGTTACACAGAGGCTCCACAGGTCAGAGAACCGAGTGACCTTGAACCCACGCAACATCTAAAATGAGGACTGAAATGAGCCTTGAGCTAAAAGAAATAATCCAAGACTAATGACAATTTAATGGCATTTTAATTCAACAACCTCAAAGTAATGCAGAATAAAGTCTCTCTATACGAGTAAATACTGAACAATTAATTTAGAAATCAACTGACTTTGAAATTATCATCCCATTAAGACAAGAATGTTTAACACTTTACTGCAATTATATGCATTCTGCTTAATAACCACTTATTATTTGCCTGATGTTAATACTATCTAGGACACATGTTTATAGCACTTGAAAAGATTCGTCACCACACAGAGCAATAGATCATTCCAAGGTCTGGAAGATATGTAAATATTTCATCAACTGTCTGTTTTTTGCCGCCGACATCTTTACTTTCATTTGACATCCTGCATGCTGAGGCCTACGCAGAAGAAAGCTAAGATATGTCTTCTAGCCGTGGTAAATATTAAAATATTAATTATTCTTACCATCTGAGAGGGTCTCTTTAGGTCAAGTGTCTAAAACATATCATGTAAACAGCAGACCTTACACTCAATAATGGCTAAATAAATAGAGCAAATTTATTGGTCTGTTGTGTACTGCTTCTGCATGACCTCACTGGTATTCAGCCAATACAGATGAAAGGGGGGAAAAAACCTATTTGCCAAATCCATGTGACCATCCATCAAAGCTGTGTGGGTGAAGTTCACTTCCTTTTCTGACCAGGCCGCATGGTCGATGGTCTTTGAGCTACTGTATCCAGATGATCGATAAAGACAGGAGTGGCAGGTCGATACACACAAGTGACCCTACAGCCCAATCAACGTGAAAAATGTATCGGAGTATCTATTTGCACCCGGGTGAAAATAGCATTGGCTGTACAGTACAGCTATTTATAACCTTAAACACACAAAACAAGGCATTATTACATTTGCAAAATTGCAACATTAGCAAACTAGCATAAACGTAGCAGTGCACTGATATCAGTAAGCTAACTTTTACATTTGACTAAACTTATCTAATGGTCCAGAAACTCCAAAAGTATGTATTTAACATTAAAATATATAATTATAGTCATAACATTTTTTGATTCATTAATACATCTTCAGTAACTGCTTTATCTTGGTGGTCAGGGTCACGAGAACACTCTCTGTCTCTCTCTCTCTCTCTCTCTCTCTCTGCCTTTGAGTGTGTGTGTGTGTGCGCGCGCGTGTGTGTGTGCGAAACCGGAATACCCCCCCACACACACACAAATTCAGAGTTGCAAGCTATTTAGAGTCGCCAGTTCACCTACTGGCATGTTTTTGGGAGGCGGGAGGAAACTGGAGATCCTGGATCTACACAGATCTCAGGATCCTATTGTATTGTATAAATTAAATAGAAAACCAGCTGCCAAGTCTAGCTAACATTAGACTATTATATTTTGCTATTACATGAGGGAGAATAAAAAACTAAAGACAATTTTTAAATTGCATGATAACCCGGAGCACAAAAGACAAAGAATGGAATGGAGACATCTGTCTTCTCCGGTAAAGAAGAAATTCAAAGGTCAGCCCTCCCCAAGAAAATCATGTTAATGTTCTTCTGGAGCATAAAAGGGCATGTTCTGGTGCATTTCCAAGCTCATGAGTAAACAGTGAACAGTACAAATTACTGTGCACTGCTGTGAAATTAACGTAAACCTGAAATTTGCAGCAAAAGAAGAGGAATGCTGTCCAAAACAGTCTTGCTGCATCATGACAGTGCACGTCCTCATACAGCGGCAGAGACAGTAGTGACAGTGCAATGGCTCGAGGTCCAACGTCTTCCATGTCCTCCTTACAGCCCGGATCTGGTGCAGAGCCATTATCACATCTTCAGTCCACTGAAGGAGGCGCTGTGCGATCGCAGATTCACCTCTGATGATGACGTAAAGGAAGTAGTGCTCACCTGGCTTCGGGAGCAGCTGAAAAAATTCTTCTCTGCGGGAACACAGAAGCTAGCTGAACAATACAACAAATGATCTTACATGGAGCCTCTGTGGAAAATTGACATGTCCAGTTTCTCACAGTTACTTCTGTTAAAGCTCCTAAATGTATTTTGCCTTTACTTTTTGATTCTCCTTTGTATTTTTACTTTACCAAAAGATGGTAAATGGTAGATGGTATTTTTTTCTAACCCTTTTTACTAATCTTTACAAGGGAGGCCAATAATTGTGGAAGGCGTTATATACTGTGTAACCTGTAAACCTGTGGCTAACTTCATTAATAAGACAGCTTACCTTAAGTCGACAACTTAATTGTGCAGCTAAATTGTGTGCAAATGATATACAGTGGCTTTTTATTTTCATTTAGGTGCAAATAAGAGATTTTCTATCTTCTTCTAGGTACAACTAATATTCCTATAATCAACATGTAGAGAACAATCTAGGTAATGGAGTCATGTCAAATGTAATTTTTTTGTTTGTTCATCCAATATCTGATGACTTGTGGTTGTGGTAATGCCTTGCTATGTTTAAAGCAGGAGTGTCTCCTTGTGTCCACTGTGGTTGAGTAAGGAAGCTAGCAAACCTCCAGTATCTCACTTTCCAGACCTGCTACTGTAAAATTGGAGCACTATAGCATCCTAAATGATCAGTATGGAACTGTCAGTATATGCCTCCTCCAATCCATCCCATCACACCCTGAAGTGAAATAGCTTTCCTCATATGAAGCTCAGTTCCGAGTGACTTCCCCGTAACCCCGCGTTTCTGACAGAGGATCACTTGTTGCTCTGTCAACACAGTGCTTCTGAATATTGCAATACTTGACTTGCTCTAAGCTGGCAATTGAGCACGTCTGAACTATTAGCAGTGCTGTGCTGCAGGAAGCTTGGCTCACTTATCTTCCTGAGATAACATCCATATTCAGTAGCCAACACCTTGCCGTGAGGCCTGAGTACTGATGAAAGAGAAGAGCACTAAGCGCAACACTCTAATGGGCTTAAAAACTTCTTCTGATGAATGTCACGAACAGAGATCGAGTCAGAAAGAGTTGGCACACATGGGGAGCAGAGGTAGGCTGAAGCAGAGCTGACAATAATACTTGTTGGGCTGACAGGGCACAAAGGTGGTCAGCAGGCAAGTGGGGTTGTTTTTCCCTGATGCTTTCAGAGAGCTTTGCTGTTAATCTGATTAGCAGCAAAGTGCAAATGCACCCAAAACACATTTACAAACAAACAAACAAACAAATAAATAAATAAAGCTGAATGCTCAGATCACTTCTGGTGGCTCAAGACACCCTTCACTGACACTGTAGATGAAAATTAAAACCAGTGTAGATGGTTAAGGAAATTACTGGAACAACTAGAAACCAGGAACAACAAACAATGTGGGTGGCCAAATGTCATGAGATAATTTGCGTATTAAGGGAAATTTGTATGACACTCAATTTGAAGTGAAGACCAGAATTCATCTGGTGCTTAAAATCTCATCAGATTCAAGCCAGATGTGGATTCAACACCTAACACTGGTGTTAAGGGTCTGTGACGTGAATTCTTTAGCTTTTCGAGAAATAAACATGAAACTGAAATCTGTTTAAATCTACTGCATACACTCAGTTTGGTTCATATTGCATTCATTTACTAACACATCTATCGTCCTCTATGATCATCTACGATCTGTTCAATTGTGACCATTAAATGTCTGCTGCTAAAGTATTCTATATATATACAGTACATTATATGGGCTATAGAGCGTCGTCACACCTTTAAATAACTTAAAAATTAATAAACAGCTTATCCAAATTAACAACGTAAAATATAATTAATAAAAATAAATCAACAACTAATTTTTGTTGTTCCTGATTGAGTTCTTTGGTTGCAACTTTGGAGATCACAACAAAAAGACCATATCTTATAGCTATATTACTATGCGCTGTGAGAATCAGTGTACAATTCCAGTTCACTCACTCATCTTCTGCCACTTAATCCTCTTCAGGGTCACGGGGGGATGCTGGAGCCAATCCCACCTGACTTTGAGCGAGAGGCGGGGTATACCCTGGACAGGTCGCCAATCCACCGCAGGGCAACACATAGAGACAGACAACCATTCACACTCACTTTTATACCTACAGACAATTTAGAGTAGCCAATTAGCCTAATCCCCTCTGTGCATGTCTTTGGACCGTAGGAGGAAACTGGAGTACCTGGAGGAAACCCACATAGACGGGATTGAACCCAGGACCTTCTTGCTGTGAGGCGACAGTGCTCACCGTTACACCACCAGAGGACTTTCATCAGGGCGACTCGTTTAACTGTACCGTAATATCAATCCTTCAGATACCTCAGATGTAGTTCAACTGTTAAAAAGATCTATATTCTGCTTTTATTCCTAAACATTGTACTCACTTTTTATTATAACTGTTATATAGTATTTGATACTATTTATAGACCTATTAGTTTTTGAGTTATCAAGATTACTGATAAAGCCATTCAATTTAAAGAACCTGTCAAACAGGCCAAATATAAGAAGTTAATAATAAACATAATAATATTATGTGGTCCTTAAATTAAAATACGAAACAACCCTTCTTTAAGACTGGCATTATTAAAGTCGCTACAGAGCAATTCTCAAGTTTAAAATTTTGCAATATTATAAAACTCCTTAAAGCCCAGAAAGCAATTTACTTTAGCCAAATGTTCTTGAGGCAAAAACCTATTCCCCAGTTTAACTTAGAATATAAAAATCTATATTTAATTCCACATCTATCAAGAGAATAGAGGAATTTAAACAAAAACTAGAAGTGAATTTAGACTGGAAATTTAGTCCACTTGACCCTCCTATTGATCATAACAGAGTAGGAAAAGCAGAGTCCATGAACAAGTTACCAGAGCTGAACAAGAAATTTACAATGACTGAAAAATCCAGTCTAATTTTGTAGCTGCCTGACAACTCAGATCAAAAAGTTAGGAAATGAAAAATTAAATGAGAATTACAATTGAATAGTGCAATAACTGTAGTCATTAAAAAAGAAATGTTGAAACACTAACACTAGCATTTCCTACGTATTCATAATGCATTATGAAGGTGCACCATCACCGAATCAACAACTGCACACTTCTTTTTTTATCTGTTTATTCTGAGCGCTCGCCATACGCGTCCCTCGGCAAGTTGTGACTAGAGAAACGATAATGTCATTTCCACAGTCAGAGCTGTGCTGTGAAAGAAAAATAATCTACACTTTCTGAGCAATCAGAAACAAGAATTCAGTAATGCTGTGGTAGAAGTACAAATGCAGTATGGAACCTAACCTTATGAAATCGTGTAGTCATGCTTTACCAAGGCTTATTATGTGTAATATTATACCTAATACGTTTTGAATTGTAGCGACAGAAGATTTTTTTTAAACAAGCTGTGCTTTGTACCACTAGGATGAGCTGCGTGTCTAGCAGCTAAATGAGATGAGATGATGAGATGCGGTGACAAATCTGCGGGTACTGCATAATCAAGAGCACAGAAAATACGATTTCTGAGTAGAGAAAGACTTTAAGGTAAAGACAGAATTTTGGCGGTGAAACACAAGCCAGAAGCGTATGAGACTGATTTTTCATCATGTGTGTGTAATGGTGGAGGAGGAGAGGAGGGATGATCTTCCTCAGAGACACTGAAAGGGAAGCACGTACCATCTATAATCATTTAGTAGCGAAGGCAGAGAAATGAAGGCACGAGAAGTGCTTGCACTGTCCTCCTCGTGTCAGGATAACCAGATTAGAGACATCCACAGCTCCCACTCTTTCATCTGAACCCTCTGCGTTTTCTCTTTCCCTCCATCACCCCCGTAGCTACTCGCCCTGCCTTCTCACAATTTTACCAGCTCTCTCTCTCTCTCTCGCTCTCTCTCTCTCTCTCAATCTTTCTCTTCAGGCCCTTTTCAATGGATTTCAATTCTGTTAGTTATGTCTTTCTCTCGCTCAATGTCTCTCCATCACATCCTCTCTCTCTCTCACGCACACCCTGAGACAAAGCACATTTATTTCAGTCACAGTGCGTGTGCATTTGACGGCCACCGCAAGCTTTATTCCCCCTGTCTGGTGCAGAGGCACGTTCTTCACCCACGTCCGCATGTGGAGCTCTGGATGGAAGAGCGTGCTGCAGGAGGGGGTTCACACCACATTATGGGGGTGATAGAGCACGCCTCATTTTCCTCCTTCACCCTCGCTCTGTATCTTCCTCTCTCGCTTCAGTTATTCGCTTCAGGGGGCAATTATTCCAGCCTCTACAGACCTCTCCACGCAACTTTCTCCCTTTCTGTGTTTCTCAAGCAGAATTCGCTCTCAATCGCTGTGCTTTCATTATCACACTTAACACTGTCTATCTGACACATTTTGCCCCCCCCAACTTTGTTAATTTCATGTCCTGCCTTCCTTTTTCACATCATTCTGCTCATGCCAACCTTATAGAGCAGTTAGAGTCTCGGGTAGAGTCTCGAGTCAAATAAAATATGCAACAGGGCGAGGACACTGGAGCATCGGCAAAGCACATGCTAGTTTAACACTAAACCATGGACTAGTCAGTGGAAAAGTTGATGGTTTAAATGTATATATTATATGCTAGGCTTCACACCAGCTTTGTTGGCACTCCCACTGTTCACCACCCATCTCTTTACTTCCTTCTAGGCTTAATTTTTCTTCCTCATGTCTCAATAGACACTTAAAGGGGGAGTTATCAATTCTGGAGAAAGACTGTTGATATTTGTACTCGACAGCCAAACAACACGCACCTCTGTTCAGTGCTCCTTCAGAAGCTCCGCCCACCATATTCATGCATGTGCATTTCCAAGGCAACGATTCTAACAACGACGCCCCCCATCTCCACCTCCCCTTCCCCCTGTCCTGTGACTGGCTGGAATATGCCTCATGATGGTGACTGGTGGAAATAGTGTTGTGTGGCTTAGTCCAGGACACTTTCTTTGCTCCCCATTTACGAAGACAAGACTGTGTATGAGCAATGAAGTGTTTTCAGCGCATGCAGACAACGGACAGCTAGTGACGCGTGAGGAGATAGTCGCTCAATTTTTCAAACAGTGTACTGGATTAGAATCACTGGTTGCACCTTTAACGGGAGGTCCCATATGAAACCAGAGAATTTTCTGGTTTTGTACGACACACAGAAACTATTTGCAAGTAAGAAGTTGTGACAGGGGAACTGTAAAAAAATAAAAAATAAAAAACCCACGTCAATCCACATGCATAGGATTGGTTAGAGAAATCATTTGTGGATCATTTCGATTTGTCACTTCAGTGTATCACATCTAATTTACATAAAATCTCACATAAATTGTTGCTTGCTGTCGCTTCGTCAGTTTCGCTGTCACGGAGATGACAGCTGCGTGTTGCACACGTAGAAAAGGAATGGTTGTCTGTCTCTGGAATAAAAGTAGGGTCAGATGTAGATAGCAGACAAAATTCTCAGCTGGAATGTTGAAAGTTCAACAGTACACCCAAAAAATACTGTTTACTGGAGACAGAACAAGGTTTTGGGGGTTTTTTTTTTTCAATAATTGATGATCTTCAACTCATAGAGTCGTTTGTCTAATGGTTAGTGACATCTAAAATCTGTTGAACCAGACCATAATGTGCATATTTTGGGTGCCTGGGCCTGTGATATGCCATCTCCTGCATATAATTTATTATAAGTCAGTTCTCATGATATACACCATAATCTAAAAACCTGCACCAGCTACAAAACACCCAGTACAGCACAGCCCCCATGCCTTGAGCCAGACAAAACAAAAACAACCAAACAAAAAATCTCATACTACTTCAGAACAATAGAATGAAACAATGGACAGAGCAATAACTGTCATGCTTTCCTATCTCAGCCTTAGGTGGGTTGGGGGGGGACGGCTGTCGAGCTCTGATCGGGTTGATGACAAGCCAGTGGGGAAATGAGGGAGATGAAGCAGATTGAGGGCAGCAGGGAGCATCTAATCCAACTCCACCTCACTGCCTAATACTCACACCACAGTAGATTAAGGAAACAGTGCCGGAGTCGATTGTCATTTGGTATGCCACTGCTCAAGAAAATCGGATGGCCCTGCTGATGCGCGACGACTGATGTACAAGATAGCACGGCTGACAGAAAATTTCCTAATCAAGGTGAGAGAACAGATTCGTTAATCCGGATCACAAAGCTTATGCAACAAAGCAGAATCTCCTCTACAGCAAGTGTCCATTTTCTAATCTTTTCTCAACAGGCGTGTGTAAAAGGTAGGATTTCCAACAGCGTGACCTATTTTATGCAAAATCATATTTATTTCTGACCAGTAGCCACAAAACTTTAATACTCTGGCAAGTGTGTGACCCTAATATGCAACTGCTCCCACAGGGCTTTTTATTCCATCAGAAAACTTTTTCTTCTCCCATCAGGCAGCAGTTCATGTACCACAGCTTCCAGTTGTATAGCTCGTCTTATGCGCTGAAGATAAGCTGCTTCAGTGGCGCTGTAGTAGCAACCTGAACGCATGCTTAAGGTAATTTCTGCACCAGAACAATGAATATATTAATAGCGCAAGAAGAGCACACACAGTGCTGATTTTCTTTGGTGTTTTCATTAATGAGATTTATAAATACTTCCTCAATGAGCCGTTTCATCAGAGCATTTAGACAAAGTCACATTGTAATCCCATGCACATATTTAGCGTTGTGCATTGTTGCACAAAGTAATATACTCAGGGACTTGTTTCAGGTCTGGTTTTTGAGTGTGGAGGGAAAAAAACTCGGAGTCCTGCAAGCAGAAATGGTCGTTTCGCATGTGTCTCAATCAAGAGCATCACAGACGTGTTGATATCTGGTGTATGACTACAAACAGACTTGATTGGGATTATATATTTTTTTATTATGATAGTAACGACTTGATAAAAGTGTGACATTCACTGTGAGAAGAAATCACACTTAGCCAGCAAAGCTTTAAATGTCTAGACTGAGTGCATTTGTTAAACTGGATAATTACCCAATATGAAAGCCTGGGCAAGGATACAAATTAAATAAAAATATGTCCATGCCATTTGGAGAATTACAATTATAGTTTCTTGAAGTAACATTCAAAGAATGTCACAGGGAGATAAACTTTAATTTGGCCACAGTGACATCCAAAAGAGTGTTTCACTTATACTGTGTAGTCTTCGTTTTTATTTTTTTTATTTTATTTACATTTAACAAATATTAAGATCTCACGAATAAGAGAGCATTCACCAAACATCATGAAGGATGCCAACTACTTACAGCAAGTGAATTTTTGTATTTGGGTAAAAACACAACTTGTTTGTAAAGTGAAACTGTTCTTTCTTAAACGTCTGTGGCATTATTGGGATTTCAGTCTTGTGATTTCTTAATCACCATGCCAACTACACCACTGGAGAGCCTCAGTAAATATACAAGGGGAAACCAAAAAGTAAAGGCAAAATACACTTAACGGCAGGGCGGCACGATGGCTGAGTGGTTAGCACTGTCGCCTCACAGCGAGAAGGTCCTGGGTTCGAGCCCCGGATTCGGCACAGGTGCCTTTCTGTGTGGAGTTTGCATGTTCGCCCCGTGTTCGCGTGGGTTTCCTCTGGGTTCTCCGGTTTCCTCCCACAGTCCAAAGACATGCACAGAGGGGATTAGG
>JAQLOM010000012.1:6842187-6856193 GCA_030068315.1 Chrysichthys thysi | reverse complement strand
TGTGTGTGTGTGTGTGTGTGTGTGTGTGTGTGTGTGTGTGTGTGTGTGTGTGTGTGTGTGTGTGTGTGAGGAAACAATCGGCTCGGTGCACCAGAAGAGAAACAGGAAGGCACAGAAGGCAAAGAAATGGATCAAATCTGAGGCAGCGTGAATGGAGGAGACGACGGAAAAGCGGAGAGAATGAAACAGACAGAAAAGCATCCAGCGCTTCAGAAAGCACAGCCAGCCAGCTGCAGCCTCACATTCAGAAACCTTCAAGCAGCTATGAGGGACAAGGGATTAGTCCTGCAAGCAGCAGGGATATACACTTGGACAGACAGACAGGCAGAGAGACAGACAAGAAGGGGGGTGGAGAGGACAGGGGTATTAATGTGTGCTAGCACAGGGATACGCAGACGGGTGAAGAGAGTCAGGGTGAGAGGTGAAAGGTGAGGAGAAAGGCCCTGTGTGATTAACATCCCAGGGGCTTGTGTTATGGAAATTTATTGGAACACATGTCACATAAACTTTTTGGCCAAATGCTTAAAGCTTACAGTGCTTAATGCTTATAGCGTTTGTTCAAAGATTTTACTTTAAAAACATCACACGGTATATGTTAGCCGAGATCTTTTTTGATGCAGGTGAATAATACACATTAAAGGTAAAAAGAAAAAAAAAGAAAAAAAAGGTACAACTCCAGACAAAGAATGGTACAGTGTATTATACTGGTGCATACCTCAGATTCTTGGTTGACAGAAGTAGAAGTGAAGCCCATATGTCTCAAGGTTCAGCATGTTGTGCATTCTTAGCTGTCTATCTAGCTGTATCCTTCATGTCAACTCGAACCAGTCTGGCCTTTCTCTTTTAACCTCTCTCATCAACAAGGCGTTTCTGCCGCAGACCTGCTGTTTACTAGATTTTTGCACCATTGCACGTATACTCTAGAGATCGTTACGTGTGGAATTCCCAGGAGATCAACGGTTCCTGAAATACTCAAACCAGCACGCCTGGTTCCTGACTGAGATCACTTTTTTTTATGATTCTGATCTTTGTGTGAACATTAATTGAGGAGCTTGACCTCTATCTGGAAGATCTGATGCCACATGATTGGCTGACTGGATAACGGCATGAATGAGCAGGTGGACAGGTGCTAATGCTCTCTCTGTCTGTCTCAGCATAAATTTAGATATCCACAAAAAGCATTCTGGTAGTAATATCTTTGAGTACATATAATATATAGACCTCTGTTCATATACATGCATGTACAAACATGTGTACAGTATAGCAGGCATGCAGCGTCCAGAGGACATTATATGTTCCATAAAAAAAGAAGCTGAATGTGCATGGTCTTTCTCAGGAGAATATGAGAAATATGACAATGACACAACCGTGCCACTACCTCCCCCCATCACCCCCCACACACCCCCGCCCACGTGCTCCCTCCCCACACACAGGCTACTCTTCCAAATACGCCTTGTAAATGAGAGCCCTTGAATCTAGTGATCTGCCTGTAGAACTGTAGGATATCTCCTTTTCCATGAAAAAGAAGTAGAAAATGCATCACATTAACCCTGTGACCTATATCTTGGGAACATATTCACTTGAGGTCACCTGCTTGGCCACACTAGAGAACGGGCAATCCAAGAGTCAGACGCAGAGGAATAAGAAGAGAAAAAAAAGAAGCCAGTGAATCAGCCTGAGCAGTACAGATAGCAGCTCAGTGCGTGACAGGCTGTTCAATTTCACAGCTCTGATTGCAGTACAATAGCAGGGATATTTAAACTGATATGAGCTTCATCCTTGGCTGTCTACCCTACATATAAAAACATCTACTGTCATCTCTGTCCCTGTAAACACTGACGAATCAAAGTACTTCAATGAAACTGTGAATAATGCTACCTTTCTAACTATAGTCTATATTAAGATTTGTAATTTTAGATTCCTGGTGTTTTATGCTTTAGGGACTTTGTGCTATGTAGTGGCATAATGCCAGTGTATTGCTAATCTGATTTCATGTAAGGAAATCATTTCCTCTTTTAGCCAAGTCGCTATTTTTGTTGCAAAAAATAATCACACCTGGACTGACGTTGGTGGAGCGGCACAACAGTGGTCTGACTTACGAACGGCAAAACCACAATGAGATTTTCTAACCCAATTTGTCTCAGAATTTCATATTACCGCCTATCAGGATCCCTATTAAGCTCAGACTCCCTGTTATTCATAGCCTACAGCTGTTTTTCCACCCGTGATGGTTCAAGTGTCTTAATGTGATCTCTACAGAAAGCCTCAGCAAGTTACTAATAAATACAATGTACACCATTTTGGTGAAACTAGTCGGTTTCATAAAGTAGAGAGGACTGGTTGAGTTACAGGCCGAACCCCTCCGGTTTTCCCAGACCACTGCACAAATAAGAACAAAAAAACTCTGTATTATTATTATGAGTGCTTATGTATTTTTATTTTATGTACAAGTGATAATTAAGGCTTTCTTCTTAATATCTAATTAAATACCAGATATGTAACACTAAATTCATTGCAACTGTAGAGACTCAGAACGAACTCCAACAAAAGGGCACCACAAGGATAAGCCTTTGTTCCATTCATCTATCCATTATCTATACTGCTTATCCATCAGGGTCGTGAGGAAGTTGAAGCCAATCCCAAATGACGTTGAGTGAGAGATGGGTTACACCCTGGACAAGGCACCAATCTACCACAGGGCTAACACAGAAAAGCCAACATTCACAGCTAGGGGCAATGTAGAGTAGCCAGGTGACCTAATCTGCATGTCTTTGGACTGTGGGAGGAAACTGGAGAACCCAGAGGAAACCCACACAGACATGAGGAAAACATGCAAACACAGCAGAGAAAGGCCCCAGTCAGCTGCCACGTTTGAACCCAGAGCCATCTTGCTGTGAGGTAACTGTGCTAACCACTACAGTGCCAGTATCCCTAAGGTGAGTGGCATTGAACGCTCAAAAGAATTAAAGTTTGTTGATTTGATTAGATATCGCAGAAGCCCAGTTGGCACTTATAATGAATTCCAGTAGCCCTCTTCACTCTTTCACGCTACTTTTTTTCTTTTTTTTTCCACGTTCCCACTTTTCCTGATGGTCATGAAAATACCAAGTACATTTACGCATTATATATTTCTGCATTTGCCTCCTCATCATGGGGCAGTGGTAGCCTAGTGCTCAGGGCACTGGCCCTTCAGTCAGAAGGTTGTGGGTTCAAGGCTCAGGCCTGCAAGGTACACTGAGGTACCCTGAGCAAGGTACCGTCCCCAAGCACCGCTCCCCGGGCGCTGCGCTGTTCGGCTGCCCCCTGCTTCACTTGGTGAATGGGTCAAATGCAGAGAAAGAATTGCACTGTGTGTCACGCTATGCTGTGGAGTGTTTCACGTGTGACTATCACTAGCACAGTATTAGTGTTATATCACAAAAATGGAGCCCTACCGGTCTAAAATGGAGCGATGCAGCTTGATTTGGGGATCCAAGTTAAATACTGCAATCAATCATTAAAGTAGTAGAAGTAAAATAAAGAAGTAAAATAAATTTAAACAACACATTTCCCCTGATAGTACTAAGGTGCCATCCTTCTTCCTTCTTCCCACACGCGTCCTTCCAACAACACCAACTTCCACAGAAATGTGAGGGAAAGAAAATTTGCCAAGAAAGCCTCTTGGTGAAATCAAGAAAGGCTTCTGGCTATTTTTGGACTTGCCAAGTCCTGCCTGTAGTGTTTGGCCATGATTTCCCATAAGGACCGGAGTTTTATGAGGTGAGGGACAAGAAACAGGCCCTGTCTAATCAGTTAAGTACATTAGAGGCAGCCGGCACTCACTTAGACATATACTTGGACACACTCCCTGCGTACCTTCCCTTAAATGTTAGGAGATGAGGCAAACATAAAATCTAGAGAAACACCAAATGTCTGTCTTTGATGTCTGTGTGCATTGGATGATGTAAATATGATATAAAACACTAGGAAATTACATGCGAGTGTGTGCATGTGTGTGTTATAAATTTCTACCAAATTGATTACGTTGGCTATCTCCGAGGACCTTTAAAACCAGGTTAAAGCAATTCCTCTTACTGACCATGTCAGTTGCTTTTTGAGCAAAAGTGAAAACAGGCCACGGAGGTGTGCTGTGAATGTAGTCTTGTCCAAGAGAATAGTGAAGGGTCTTCGTTCAGTGTGTTAGGGAACTTGAGGGGAAAATTAATTTCTTTGGCTGGAGGGCAAATCCAGGAACGGGATCATTCTTATTCAAATTCAAATTTAGAATAATGGAAGCCAAAACAAGACAGCTGACGACATCCAATGCATGACAATACTGTTCATTTCCTTTCCCACTACAGTGCATTTAAACATGCACTATTATTACACATGTATATGTACTGCTGAAAACTACGTGCTGCTAACTGGCTAATAAAATCATGCTAATTGAACTGTGTGTATAATCGGTTTAATCTTTTGCACTGTTAACTTAAAGCATGTTGGATTCTTTTAATAAGAAAAAAAAACACGATTATTTATTAACGGAACAAAAATAGTGTAGAGTATCGTGTTCCTGTGCTACTGTGACTGTGACAGGAGTGTCGGGTCTGAATTGGCAGGAAATTTATACACATAATTCATGTGCCAGCTCTGATACATCACTCATCATCATGCCTCAACTTCAGGCATGAAAGAAGTTTGATTACATGGTGACTGGCTGGAGCTGCAGCCAATCAGGGCAGAGAAAGTAAAAGAGGGAGAGAGCATAATGAAGTTAAAAAGTATTCAGGACTGACGGAAATGTATCTTTTTCTTGCAGAACATATAGAGAACTTATTTATTCTGTAAAGTAGTGAGAAACTCGTGAGCGACAGACACATGATTTACCCTGCTTGTGAAACATATATACCGGTATGTACCCTGTCTTGAATGCACTTTATCTAAAGAGATAGCAATAGCTATCTTTAACCCTGCTCTGGTACCATGGGATCAGTTTGACTCCATGGTGAAAAACATGCTATATGAGCAGAATAACACCACTTTATTACAATATTTTGTTTTCCTTGAAATAATATGGTATGACTGTGTTATAAAATCCAAATAATATTGCACAATGCTTCATGTGCGAGTTTCTGCTTATTTCACTCCGCTGAAAGCAAAAATGTTACTGTTGGCATTGGTTGCACAACTAATTTGGTTTTCTTGTCACTTGATCAGGGACAAATATAGCATCTCTTGTGTTGTCCTGGATGACTCTGTATGGTGCTTGTGGCTGGTGCTGGTGTCTCTCGTGGTGGATTTTTGGTACAAAAATCCAGCATCCCTTGTGTAACCGGTTTTCACATTTACAATTTTTTAGTTGGTCCATGTCACAATCTCTATCATCATGGCATCATCGAAAAATAATTCATCAAATCAATGCTTTCAAGGGTGTGTCTGCTTGACACCCATTCCCTTTCAGTCCTGGTTTCTGTCTGACAATATTTCGCATCGGGGTTCTTCTGACAGTTTTTGGCTTCTGTGACCACACATACCCGTCTTTCCGCTTATTTTTTTATTAAGATTTATTTTCGCTTGGGGTCAAAGTGACCCCATAGTACCCGTCACATTGAAGGTACTATGGCGAAGAAAAATAAACCTAAATAAAAAATAAGTGGAAATACTTTGAAACTATTGAACGTGTCACATACTTAGGAAGGCCTTATGAGAAAATACGTGGCAGGCAAGGTCACTAATCGTGATAGTTTAAAAAAAAAAAACATGGCTGGATTCAGTCCCTACATTCAGCACAGTTACACCACAGCTTCAATGCACAGGCAGACTGCCTTAAAGTCAAGCAAAGTCAGAATGAGATCTAACCAGCTCAATGTAGCCAAAATACTAGTCCTTGAATATAACTGGTTTCACGAGGGAGAAACAAAAAGTAACACATAGTCCCCATTCAAGACAACGTATTTGTTGTATTGTTCAGCAACCTTCTGTATTCCCACAAAGAAGACGTGCAAGCATGTGAGATGGGGAAAGATGGACTTCCAGGTGTGTCAGCTCACATCAGAGATCAAAACAGCCATCAGTCATTGACCACTTCCTGATTTTGATGTATTTCTGACTGATGACTCATACTAGCATAATGTTATGTTAAACTGTAGAGCTCCTGAGCAAAATGGGCAAAGGATGGCAGGTCTGGTATTACGAAGGAGAATCAAAAAGTAAAGGCAAAATACATTTAATGGCTTTAATCAAAGTAACTGTGAAAAACTGAACATATCACTTTTCCACATAATCCCCATGCAAGACAACACATTAGTGTTTTGTTTATCTAGCTTCAGTGTTCCTGCACAGAAGTTTTCCAGCTGTTCCTGAAACACCGCTTCCTTTACTTCATTATCAGAGGTGAATCTGTGACTGCGCAGTGCTTCCTTCAGTGGACCGAAGATCTGATAATGGCTCGGCACCAGATCCAGGCTGTAAGCAGGATGGGGAAGATGTTCAAACCCGAGTTGTTGCACTGTCTCTACTGTCTCTGGCTGCTGTATGAGGACGTGCATTGTCATGGTTCAGCAAGACTGTTTTGTACAGGATTCCTATTCTTTTGCTGTGAATTGCAGGTTTAAGTTCATTTTGCAGCAATGCACAGTAATTTGCACTCTTTACTGTTTGCCCATGAGCTTGAAAATGCACCAGAATAGACCCTTGATGTCCCAAAAGAACGCTACCTTGATTTTCTTGTGGAGGGCTTTTGGACCTTTGAATTTCTTCTTCGCTGGAGTAGATGGATGTCTCCACAACATGCTTTGTCTTCTGCTCTCTGGGTTATAGCCCAATTTTAAAATTGCCTTTACTTTTTGACTCTCCCTCATACATTTTCATCTGTTAGAGTCACATCATTGTGCCCAGAAAAAGTTTTTAATTCAGCAACAGATAACCATGTCCTCGTCTCATGCCACATAGTACCATACTAAATAGCTCGTCAGTACTCCACTGGTGTCTTAAACTTTTTAATCTCACTACTTAGTGTGAAGTACTATGGTTTAAGAAGCCTTACCTTATCATTCAATATATATCAATATGGCAGTTAAAGCTGTGAGACAAATATACACAGTGAAGAAAGATGCAGCACAACTAACTAAATATTTTTCTGCAAGTAACTGCAATCACATCTTTTCTGAAAAAAAACCTGTCATCCAGTAGCTTTAAAGCAAGAAGACAAAACTCAAAGCAGCATTATGCATTGTAATAGGGCACATATGGAGCGAAATCTTGAGGGGACTTACGTCATAATGTGACGCTCAGATTTTCTATAAGGCAGTTTTAGGAAATATAAAGAAACGAGACCTCATTTCTAAGTCCCCTGTCTCTCCGGAACCACTCGTTCCTATGGAGAAAGCACGTTTCTATATCCGGCTACAATTCCAGCATGAGCCTGTCACCCAGGGATCTAGGCCTGTTCCCAGGAGCCGTATTTGCACAGGAACTGGCATGTCTTCATATGACTATCTGCAGTCTTTAATAGCACATGTGCAGAGCCATATTTACCTAGAGTACTACATTGTTCAGGAGAGAGCAATTATTCAGTGTTCATACAACTGTCCATGTTTTATAGCCAGCAGTTTTTATGTTCTACCAGAGCAACCTATTCTAAAATATCAGATTGACCTTGAGAGCAGAAATACCACAGCAATGACCTGCAATAACTCTCGAGCAAATGTGACGTGACCCAAGTGATCTATCGTTTAATGAAACTTGTGTTGCTCCTCTCGTGGTGACGGATTAGAGCTGCTTAATTTTCAGTGTTTCACCCTAAATCGCTCCTGCCAAGGCGAGGCGAATCTCAGCGAGCTGCAGCAGTGAAGCCTTTACTCATCTGCCGATGAGATCTGTCCGGTGTGAAGCTCTTGTTCACGCTCTAGCTTGCTCAAATTAGCGCAGTAATAGCTGACAAAGCACGAAGCTTCACGAAACAGATGGAGTAACATGTAAACGGTAATGGAGTGAAATAAATGAATGCTGATGAAAGTGTGGGGTTTTTTCTGCTCCCTTTTTGTGCAGTTAACGCTCAGCATTGTATAAAACGGAAAACAAATCGAACCTAATTAAGGTTCTGACATTACACAATGTCATTTGTAGAAGCGCTTGGCACTGATTTAAAAGTAGTTCAACCATGTATATTAAAAATTAACTTCTTGGTGTGGTTCTCAACAAACCCCATACGTTTATGGTCTAAATTTACAGCTCAAAGTCAGACGTGAGACTGTTTCTGCTTTTGCGGGGGAAAGACCATGAAACTGATGGTGAATTCTACCGCCGTGTCACATGACCTACAAAATCCTTAAGCCTTGGGATTACTTTTAAACTGTTTCCACTCAAGGGTGACCTGTTCCCTGCGACTTCTACTCACATCACTGACTGCTGCTCACTACAAGACCAGATGTTTCTGTGTCAACCCCAGAGGAACGGACTAGAAAATCCCAGCAGCTGCCAGGTAGATCAGCTCAGTGCTGAAGCTCCTGTTTCCCCACCTTTGATCGGATTGGATGTGTCAGAGTCTGAGCTGCCGAGCTGTCAGAATCTCTCCAAAGGGTTACGGGTGCAAATAAGTGGTTTCTATTCCTGATGGGCACAAGGGAGCGATCTCGCTGTGCTTTAAGATCAATGAGATCTGAACGTCTTCGGCTCCATTGCGGGAATATAAAAGCTGATTTTCACGGTCAATAAGAAATTGGAAATGAAGCAGGGTGAAGCACTGTACTTCCTCTGCTGCTTTCCTTCTCTCGCTCCTGGAGCACAGCTCTTCTTTATGCATCAACTTAAAACCCTGCTCCTTTTGTTGTTCTTTTTCAATGCCTCATTCTATGCCTTCCCAGATACATTACGTAGAAATTAAGGACTGTAGAGGTACAGTTTCCCCCACCTTAAGCAATGTTCAAAAAAATCCTGCTCTCTGGAGAAATTATTAAGCTGTGTCTTTGGTTTTGGGTTTCATAAAGCAGTCACTGTGAACTAGTGAGGTCATGAGGTGGTGAAAAATGACTCAAGAATATATTCCACAACTCTACGTTTGTGCTACAGGCAACGTCACAGCAAGAAAGAACCTTTAAATAACTACTGTAAATCGTAGTGTGGTATAGTTATTATGGGACTCATTCACAGTACCCTTATTTTCTAAATGTAAGAGCTGTGGTCAGAAGAAAAGCCAGACCATGTCATAGCCACAGTCATTTTAAAGCATGATACCTAGTGAACCATTCATGCAAAACAGCTAACAAAGGATCTAAAGTACTGCAAAATAACTTTTTTATTATTACAGTGGTACCTTGACTTACGACCCACTCAGGTTACGACATTTCCGAGATACGAGGTTGATGGCGGGCTATGTTTTGCTTTGGGATACAACAGTTTTTTGAGATACGACATTGGCGATTTCATGACGTTTCTGGCGACACGCCGCCATTACGCGTTCCCGTGTCCTAGTCCGCCCCCAGCCGAGCTACAGATCGCGTGTCTTGCAGCATCACCGCAGCATTTCTCACGTTGTTTTGTGTTCCTTGTGCCGTTTTGGAACTTTATTTGTCCTGCACCCTGTATTTTCATCATGGGTTCTAAGAAAGTGAGGAGCAAGGCTGGTGCTGAGAAGAATAAGAGGCCACTTATCGTAGATATAAAGCGGGAAATCATTGAAAAACACGCTCAAGGTGTGAGCGAGTGGTCTACCATTAAGTTAAGTTTAGTGCTAAAGTGTAGCATAAGTTTAGCGACACATAAAGTGTAGAATAAATTTAGCAATGTTCTGTTAGCATATAGCAAGTGTTCAGTTGGCGATAGAGGGCGACGTACGTAATGTAAAAAAACCTCCAACAATCTCTTCCTCCTCCCACCACCAACGTCCGTCCTACACCTCATTGCTCCGCCTCCATTATCGCTTCTTGTGATCCTCAAGGTAAAGTATACTTAATAAAACCAGTTTATTTCTTTACTTTCAGTTTTATTATGCTTCATTATTGTTTTATACATTATTTGTTATTTATATAGTACATTTCTCTTATTTCAAAACATGTAACAAAAGAAATTCATTCATTTTAATGGGGAAGTTCGATTTGTCTTACAACACTTTTGACATACAACCTTGCTCCTGGAACGAATTAATGTTGTACGTCAAGGTACCACTGTATTTACTTTTATTTACTATTATATAATGCAACCAGCAATAGACTAGCTTACAGTGCTTTAAAAATAAACAGCTGGATGTTAAATATGTGGAGTGCTACTTGGTTGTGCTTCTGCTCACGTCATATATGTTTATTATTATTATTATTATTATTATTATCAAATCTATGCTATGGTGAGCTCTGGGTGAAGGTAGACTTCTGTCTAATGTTGAGACTGACAACATATAGAGTATCTGCGGTGGTGTATGAGGTGTGTGTCTCAAAACTACCAGTAGCTCTGACTTTAAAATACTTTTACAGTAAGTCTCTTTTTTCTAGCTGTTCAAAAATCAAGGACACCATACAGCATAATCTAAAAAAAATAAATGAATTCATGTCATATGAAACCTCAGAATTTCTCCCAACTACACGGAGTGTATATCCCTGTAAGATTCTTCACATGAGGACCATCGGGTAGTACCCTTGTGTTAAAATACATCCTGTTTAAAGACACTGATCAAGTTCAATAGTTACCAGGTGTTAAGAAACAGAAACATTGATTGAACAATAGCGTTTGAGTCACAGATCATCGTGATGATGACGAATCGATGCTGCAATGTACATTCACTGTCTACTTTATTAGGAACACAAACACCTACACATTTATGCAATTATCCAATCGGCCAATCATGTAGCAGCAGTGCAGTGTGTCATGCAGACACAGGCCTAAAGCTTCGGTTAATGCTTCCATCAGAAACAGAATGGGGGAAAATGTGATCTCAGTGACTTTGACAGTGGTATGGATGTTGGTGCCAGACACGCTGGTTTGAGTATTTCAGAAACTGCTGATCTGATGTTTTATCCTTAATAGTCTCTGGAGTTTAGCAAAAATGGTGCAAAAAACATCCAGGTGTTACGAGCAGAAATGCCTTGTGGATCCGAGAGATCAGTGGAAAATGGTCAGATTGGTTCAAAAACTTAAAGTTGATGGGTACAACAGGGTACTGCTCCTGTCAGTCAGGAACAGGCATCTGTGGATGCAGGATCACCAAAACTAGATAGATGAGAATTAGAAAAACACTGTCTAGTCCTGTGTTTCTCAACCTTTTCTATCTTGCGGCACCCTTTCCATGAATTAATAATCTCAAGGCACCCCTAATGTAAAAATTCGTGCGACCGGGGGTGGGGGGGGGGGGCTGTGCTAGCAGAAGTTTTTCGCGCACCCGGGGTGGGGGGGCGGGTGGGGTGAACACCCGTTTCTGCGGCACCCCTGAGGACGTCAGACGGCACCCCGGTTGAGAAACGCTGGTCTAGTCTTTTTCCAATCTTCAACACATTATGGCTTATCTACCTACGTACTGTAGAGATGAACATGCACAAAACAGACATAAAATAATATAAATCCATTAATCCATTTTGGTAAGTGTTTTTAAAATTTCTTCTTGTATCTGGCGTTGTGATACTAATATAGTTAGATATTATGATGTTATAAGTTATAGATATTGTTCAGGAGTGTAAATATAATGTGGAAAAGGACATTAAACCAGTTTAGAAGGTTGCAAAAAAGTCCATTATATACCATTAAAAGATATGACGTTATCACACTGCAGCCTGTAATTTATTCCAACATGGCTTATGTTAAAAAAGAAAAGAAAAGAAAAGAAAAGAAAAAGAAAAAAAAGCAAGTGACGAGTGGGTGATTGTAAAGTGACAGAACTTTTCACTCTGCGAGCACCCTGCATATGACCAATGTGCCCTTTTCCTGCCTGTGCGTCACCGAGTGTCAAGCATTTCACTGCAGGAAATGATGCATTATGGGTCGGGGGAGGGAGAGGTTGAGGACAGCGGCCGAGCTGTGAAATGATGGAGCTCCTTGCTCCGAAGGTGTGTCTGACATCTCCTGTGTTCTGGAACATCTGGGTGGAGATGATAAGAGTTTGGTGTCCTAATAAGTGAAACCAGCTCACGCAGAGTGATTTTCAGTGAGTGATTTCATTCTTTCTTTTTTTTAACGCTCGTTCACAGCTGACTAAACCCGTGGGTGTTTTTTTGCCGCTATTTATGTCTGGCCATCATGAAACAGCTGAGCGTGAAATGCAAGAAACACAAGCTACCCCCAGAGAGGTGACAAGATTATGAATGCATTTATTATTGCTCGTATTTGTCAAATGATAAGAATGAAAGTGGACAGGCACTTGAGGGCGATTCGCACGGCGCCTCCTGTTTATTCATTCATCAAAGCATGAACGAGAGAGATTCTTACACCTGCGTGAATCCGCGTGTAATGATGTGGAGGAATTACAGTCGTTCGTAGCTGGCCTGCTATGATCGATGCTTATATAGATCAAGCAGAAAACATGAAATGGAGTATGGCTTTGAAGAAAGCGTATTATTCATATAAGGTAGGTTTTTTCCCCCCAGGATAATGACTGATTTGGGGTGAAAGGAATACAGTAAGACTAGAAAAGACAGGCAAGGCGTAATCCATCAAACAGCCATAATATTTCGATTGCATAAATATGGATACAAGTATGACAAAATGTTATGATAGTTCATAAACATTTACAAAACTGGGTCAGTGGTCTCTAAATAAGTGTGTGCGTGTGTGTGCGTGTGTGTCTATCTGTCTGTCTCTTAGTGTGAGCCATAAGCTTTGACTCACTCACTTGGCAAGTATTAGACAGAAACACGACTTCTCTGTAACCTCCAAGGCCTCCAGAGGCCTTCTGACACACTAAGCTAAAGCCGGTTCGAAAACATGAGCCAAAACATCATCCTAGTCTCCCACTTGCCTCGGCTTCTCATCTGCAGTGATGCTCCAATTCTGATTAAGAAAAAAAAATCTATCTGTTTTTCCCCCCATAAAACCTTCGAAACAAACAGAGTGTTGGTGGATTTTAGAGTGTCATTATGCATTTATATAATATTTTAAAAAGCAGATGTTATATCTACATTAGAGCGCATAATTCAGTCGCAGTAAATCACAGCCCTGCCGACTCTCAGTACCACATCACGACTTCGATTGTGATGCTGCGTTGATACAACAGTTCTATAAAGTAACAAGCAAGTGACATTTTAGAGACAATATGGGGAAATTTTTTGCTCCTCTAGAGGAAACAGATCCCGAAGAAGCCACCCACACATTACAGCATGCTGGCTATCTGGCTTGCTTTGGTAACTCAGACTGAACGTACATTCACGTTAAGGGTGATTCCTGTAAAACTGGTGTCCCTTTTCATCTTTCATATTTTAAGTAAAACATTACAATCCAGAAAAGTATCATTTTGTCATGTCCACTGGTTCGAATTAGGAAGTGGAGGAGATTTATACAGCGAACACAGACAGACAGAGTGATACACACAGGAGAACGTGCCAGTGCTGGTATACTAAATATCGCCACTGTTGGAACACTGCTCGACCAATCAGATTAGTGGACTGGAAGTAATTGTTCTATAAAGGATTTTATAAAATTCCACACTATACAGCAGAGTTAGATTATGAATGACAATTGTCAACATATGCATTCATTCACCTCATATCCTGGTAAGGGTCATGGTGGATCTTGAGAACACTGGGCACAAGGCGGGAATACACCCTGGAGTTCACAAGTTCACACAACTAGTCTTTCATAACCAGACGTCATTTACAGTTGTGTTCAAAATTATTCAATCCCCACTGAAATTGAGTGTTTTGGCCAGTTTGACATGGATTTTGATCATTTCAGTTATCTTGTTTACAATTAAATCAAAGAGGCTCTTGTAAGTCAGACAAATATAACAACATTTATAATGAAATAACCACAAATGTCTTTTCTGTGCTCACATCATTATCAGTTTTATTCAACCCCCAAGTGACATTCATTCTTAGTACTTAGTACAACAT
>JAQLOM010000012.1:6760418-6776803 GCA_030068315.1 Chrysichthys thysi | reverse complement strand
TAATGTGTGTGTGTGTGTGTGTGTATTTTTTTTTAACCGCAATTAGGTGAAGCCACGATAGGTGAACTGCGATCTGGCGAGGAACGGCTGTATTTCTAAGTGTGATTGGGTAATTCGATGACTATGCAAATTAGTTTTGTGATGTCACATGTTACTTTCTGGCACACTGAACCAGATTAGCTGCTTTCTCCTGGAAGGAGTTTGCAACACTGCACCTTTAAGCATTTCTTTTTCTCAGTCCCAGGCGTGTGTTTCATCCACTCACTGTGACTTTGCCAAAAAAGGGCAAGTGCCTCATATCTCCATATCTCCAGTGCTTCCTGGTGCTGCCTCTTCCACACCAATGTCATAGTATTACAAAAAAACAAAACACCTAAGCTAACTAAGACATGAGAGCCGTTAGGGACACAGGGAAAACGCAAACAGGCTTTCATTCATGCATTCAGATGAGGAAAGGTATCATAAAGGGACACACGTGAAATATGATTAAATTACTCCCTGGTGCTTCACACACACAAACCCCCTACACACAAAGCTACTACAGAAGGGGCCACCCCTATAGGCGTTCATTTCACACCACAGCAGTTGTTTCCTATAAGCCAAGTAATACTCTGACTGTCCCCAACACGGTGTACGTGAGTAAAAACGCACCCGCACGTCTGCAGCCACAGTGACGTTTTCTTCAGTGGACGTGACTTTCACCATGAGGCACGCGGCCCCGCCCCGCTCATTAATATGCATGACGCGCGCTCGTTCCACAGCTTATAAAGCGCCGCCCCCTTCAGTCTGCCGCCGCTGCGGATCAGCTCTGCTCCACATCGCCCCAGGACCAGCGTGAACCTCAGTACAGCCTCCAGGCAGGTAAGAGGCAGTCACGGGGACACAGTTATTATCGCAGGAGTTTGTTTTAAACAGGACGCATTAAAATATGTCGAATTGTAGTGGGAGGCCTGTGAAACCCCGGGTGTGTTGATTTGTTTGGGTTGGGGTTTTTTTCTTCCCTTTCTTCTCTTTATTTTCGGATGCTTTCACGTGAACTCGGTCACAAAAAAAGGTTCCACGATTTATACCCCATTTGAGCTGGGTTCTCTCTGGATAAAGCTGAAGGATCATTTGTGCACCGGCTTTGCCACGCCCCCTGTCCCTTATAATAATGATGACACGCCTCTTATAATGGGCACACTGGTTGAAATGAAGGACTTGTTGCCTGTTTAAACAAGCAGAAATCTCCCGTTCTGGTGGTTTTCCATGTTTGGGTAGGAAAACGCTTGATGACCCTCGGACAAGTGCTCTGAGGAAGAAACAGTCTAATAAAAGCTCCACTGGAGTCAAGGCGCATCAGTCATTCTGCGGTGCAGCAGCGTCATTTCCGGTCTCCAGGGTGGTGTAACTCTACATACAATGAGGATATGTTCCAACATTCGTTGGGCCATTTATTTATGTATATATTTATTTATTTTATTTATTTAATCCACGATTTTTTTTTATCACCTGTTGCGCGTTTCCGAATAAAACTGTCCAGGATTGAGACTCGGATTGTCCCCTGTAGGTTGCAGTGTCCTGTCTCCTCTGCTGGACATCCTGAGCCTACGTGCCATGTTCAGCTTGGCGCATGGACATCCGCAGCTTCCCCCACGTCCCTTCGAGCTGTGCATCCTGGTCCATGTAGTCCTTTTCGCAGGCTTCCCCAACACGCAGCGCTCATGTCGTTGTAACACGTGTTCGACACGTTATCTCCTGGCTCTGCTGATTTTTCCGAAGACATTAAGGATGTCCTGACAGGCCTGTGGCTCCTGTATTTGATCTAATAATTTGACCGGATGTGGGGAGTATTACGCAAGCCCCGCCCCCTCCTGTACCATGACCTGGAATAAGGCAGAGTTTATGAGGGGGAAGATAACCGTGTCGTTTACCCCAGACAGACAGGCTGCTACAATACACCCGTGGTGTAAAGTTTGTTGCTGCTATAGGTATACAGCCATTATTTATTGACTTATTTTTTTTAAATATCTAAACAGTGCTTTGAACCCATTATTCTGAAAGTGGGATCCTCCAGTGGTCTGTGAAACCAGGCATTGCTATATTACATCGTTTAAATAAATAGTCCCTGGGGTGCACAGGTGGTTGTTTGTACTTCTACAACTGGCTTCTTTCTTGTTTTTCACCATGCAAATCAATCTGTTACCTCCTCGGTGTCCAGCTCTTCAACAAGCTTGGGCTCTTTGGTTAGCTGGGACAGTGTGTTGAGTCTTCTTTGGGCTGTTTCAGTTGAACACAGGAGTTTTCTTAGCTTTTAGGAAATGTAAGTCTCATGGTCGTGTTGAAATCCCATACCTTTGTTTTACGTTTAATCATCCTTCATTCAGTGTGAAGGTCAGTCGAGCTGAGCAGATGTGGGTAACTGGTCCAGCTTGGCAGGACCAGGTTTCTAACTCCTGAGCTTCTGATCAGCAGTCTAGAGCCCTATCTGCTGCACCACGCCTGCCACATGCTTTACATGCTTTGTGTGATGCATGAAGATGCCCAGGTGGCTGTGTGCCAGGAGAATGATTAAGTATTTATCCTTCAAAGCCCAATTATCTATGTGCCTCCCTCTGTACAATGCTGAAAGGGCTGCTGGAATGTCAATCCCCCGTGCTTAACCTTCTCTGGTCGCTCCTCATAAGAAGCGAGTAAAAATAGGACATCCAGTAATGCCCACAAAGACCCAGCCAGAGTGAAAGAGTTGCTTGTAATCATTGAGCTGGAGACGATGTAAATTGATGCTGCTTTGTATTTATGATGAACTGGAAAGGATGCTGGACAACTAAACTGACTCCTGCTGAAATAATGTATTTGGACAATGGCTAATATATTTATACAATGACCAGTGTATCGAGATTAAATCACAAACTGCACAGTGTTCTGATATGAGCTTTCTTTCTACAGAAAATGGCATCCACTAAGGAGAAGCTGATTGCCCACGTGAGCACTGAGGCGCCAGTGGGCAACACCAACAAGGTGACTGTGGTTGGCGTTGGTATGGTGGGCATGGCCGCTGCCATCAGTATCCTGCTCAAGGTGAGGGAGACCGCGTTATGCTTCTCTACCTATGAATAAAGTGTGTCAAGTGTATGTAACTGTATCCAGTCGAGTTCCAAAGTTTACATCCCCACTGATTGCTGGAAAAAAAAGGTAACTTGGATCTTGCATTTGATCTTTTTTAAATAAATAAATAAATTCAATTAATGGAATTGTTATTTTTATTATGGGATAAATGTTTATTGTTCCATGCTGTAGATCATTAATTTGAATTAAGTTAACTTGAGGCAAGTGGGATACAAGTAATTAAATTTGTATTGTATTCAGTGGATAAAGTACATTTGTATCAGTAGAATAATTTCAATACTGACGTCTTAACAAGGACTGTTTGGCCACTAATGTTTGTATAGAGTTTGCCGTGTTATCCCTGTGTCCTGTGGTGTTCCTCAGGGTTCTCTGGTTTCATCTCATTTTTAAGTACAATATGCAGTGTGTACTCAGCTTTTACAACTGAGTAGATGACTGGAATGTGGTCCTGGTCACTTTGATTCCTATTGAATGAATCCAGTCTGACAGATGGTCCAGAGACATTCCAGTGCTGTGAAGAGTTAGGGGAGCAGAAAGAAGCTGGCATTAAGCCACACTCCACCAACGACTCCTGTTGCATTTAACTCTGTGTAGCAGTTGGGTATAAAGCAATACAGTCCAACTTATCAGTCAGTTCACATGAAAGCATGGTAGTGACTTTGCCACCCAGCCTTGACAGCCTTTTGTTAACAGCTATCATTTAGATAACAGGTTAGCCAGACAGCCTGGATAAGATCACCTGTGGGATTTCTCCACCCACAGTTTCACATGTAGTAAGGATCTTGCATCAGGATGTGTCCTTCCTAAATTTATTACTCAGCCTTTGTAAATGAAAAGTTCTAGAATTAAATATATTATGAGAAACGTCTAAATGAGACGAGGTCTCCCAGCCAGACATGAATAATCCTGAACGAGGACACATGACACCTGAGCTTTCCTGATAGCATGAGCTATTGTTGTACAGGACCTGACTGATGAGTTGGCCCTGGTTGATGTGATGGAAGACAAGCTGAAGGGAGAGGCTATGGACCTGCAGCATGGCAGTCTCTTCCTGAAGACTCATAAAATCGTGGCTGATAAGGGTGAGGATTTCTAATGAATGAGAAAGTTGAATGTTAAATGTCTTGTTCAAATAAAGTAAAGAGTGCATTCTCGGTTTATTCCAGACTACAGCGTGACCGCCAACTCTAAGGTCGTGGTGGTGACCGCTGGGGCTCGCCAGCAGGAGGGAGAGAGCAGGCTGAACCTGGTGCAGAGGAATGTTAACATCTTTAAGTTCATCATTCCCAACATTGTAAAGTACAGCCCCAACTGTATCCTCCTGGTGGTGTCCAATCCAGGTTAGCACTTGTTTTCCAGCACAGCTCTTATCCACCTCCCAACTGAGAGCAGGTCTCTTACCATGCACCCACTCACAGAAAAATTACATTTTGAGCCATGACCTCAGCCTGTGATCCTTGGATATGTTTCTAACATTGTACTGTGATTTTTCTTTTTTAATATCTTGTTTAACCCACCCAATCTTCTCTTTTCAGTTGATATCCTGACCTATGTAGCTTGGAAGCTGAGTGGCCTTCCCAGGAACCGCGTGATTGGTAGCGGTACCAACCTGGACTCTGCTCGGTTCCGCTTCCTGATGGGTGAGAAACTGGGTCTGCACCCATCCAGTTGCCACGGCTGGGTGATTGGAGAGCATGGAGATTCCAGCGGTGAGGCTTTAAAACCTCTCACACACTGTGCACACTTGATGGCAAATGAGCAGCATTCGTGATGTCAGAGTCCTATGAATTAGTGGTCATGTTGAGCTTCATTCTTTAAAAAAAAAAAAAAGTCTTGAAAGCCACATCTGAATATGTTGGAGTTACGTTGTCTGTTTTGTATCTCTTGCAGTGCCTGTATGGAGTGGTGTGAATGTAGCTGGAGTTTCCTTGCAGAGCCTCAATCCAGATATGGGTACAGACAAGGACAAGGAGGACTGGAAGAGTGTCCACAAAATGGTGGTCGACAGGTGAGAAGTGCATCCTCTTTGTTAGATGTCCTTCAGTTTACTAAAATGGCATGCATATGGCAGTATTTGGAAAATTACTACGTTAGTCTGATGGGTCTTTGTTTTCTCTTTTTTTTTTTTCTTTTTTCTTTCCTGCATGAATGGTTAAAGAGCCACTTGTAACATGGTGAAAGCAGTGAACTTGAGTAATAATGGAGGACTGCGAGAACATGCATGCATGAAACTTCCTTCTCCCTTCGCTTATAAGGCTATTAAATAACCAGTACTGCGCTGTCGGACGTTATCATGCTCCCCGTGTTCTTCCTGCTTTATCCACTCGTCTTTTTAGAAAGGCAAAAATGAGATTGTGGAACAGCTGAATTGCAGGTTTTAAGTTCCTCCCCAGTCTGATCACAGATTATGTGAAGGTGTGACCAGCACTCGCCGAGTGCATGTTAGAACTTTGAGACCAGATAGTGATAAAGATCATGACTCCTTTAGTAGCTTGAATGTTGGGCTATCGCTTGCTGCAAGATTACTTCGTGTCTTGTGTTTTCTGCTAGCCCCTTGATCAAATCTGCTCCTTTTTATTTTTTTGTAAAGCTGCTCTACATGGTGACAACAGCAGTGTATTGTCACTGTACAAGATGCCTATAAATTCTTGGTGAGATCCGGTGCCAGGTTGTGTAATATTCATATCTCTAAGTCAGATAAGCCAATTTATAGTTCTATAATAGTGCTGCAGTGGTACAAGGTGATGACCTTCTGCTATTGATTAATTTTTAGACACGTCGTGATCACGTTCTGGCATGTTGGTTAAAATATAGGCACTGACAGAACTTGTTTGTTAGCCATCTTTGGTGAAGGAGCATGTCATGCAAAATTTTAATATGTATTGAAATGTAAATATGAAAAATGAATCCTGTAAAATCAGGCCGTGGTTGGAGAGAATGCAAGACTCAAAGGGTTTTTTTTTTTTTTTTTTAAATCCTCTGTTCATGTATTCAAAGGCAGATGGATGGCTAATCGTCTACTGGGTTTACAAAACGTTTCCATCAAATACATAACAGTAAACAGAAAAGTTGTAACATCTTTGTTCAAGCCAAAGAATGTGGAGAAAAAAGTACAATGTAGCTACATGAAATAACTTTTGTACATTATGTGCTTGATTTATTTTGTCCTACTGTGGATGGCGCTGTCTCCTCACAGCAAGAAAATTTTGTGTTCGAACCATGTGGCTGACTGGGGTCATTCTGGTTTCCTCCCACAGTCCAAAAATGTTCAGGTTAGGTCGACTGGATAACTTTTTCAGATGCCTGTGTGTGGTATTCGACTCTGCTACACCTGTGAAGGATTGGCGCAGGGCCATGATCTGCCCAGGGTTCACCCTGCCTCTCACCCAAAGTCCGCTGGGATCGGGTCTCACTTGGCCCTAATGGGAAAAGTAATGTAGACAATGGATGCCTGGACGAATAGTTTGTCCTCCATTTTGGGAGGGGGGGGAGGGGAGATCATGAAGTAAATCTACCTCATTTGAGTTCACCACATTAATATTACACATGCACAGTTCATGTGACCCTTTCACTGCTGAAGATATGAATGTATCAGTAAAGCAAATGTGGATGAATCAATCACGAAGTTGGCTGCTAGTGAGGTCGCTTGCATTTCACGTGGGGCGCGAGGCGAAATGAATCGTGGACGCATTACTTCATGTTTGGATAATCTGACAATTTGACAGATGACCCTATCTGGAATGACTTGCAAGTTGTCAAGTTGGGACAAATTCATGTTGCCATTTGAAGCATAAACACACATGCAGATGGTAAATCTTAACACCCCCCCCCCTCTCTCTCTGCATTGCTAGTGCATACGAGGTCATCAAGCTGAAGGGCTACACATCCTGGGCTATCGGCATGTCTGTAGCTGACCTGTGTGAGAGCATCCTGAAGAACCTACACAAATGCCACCCAGTGTCTACCCTGGTCAAAGTAAGAACTTATAAATGCTTGTTTGTCCTGGTTACACACTTTCTCGTTATTAAAGATCTATTGCTGGGAAAGAGTTGGCATTAAGAACCCTTTATCACGTTTCCAGGGAATGCATGGCGTGAACGAGGAAGTCTTCCTGAGCGTGCCCTGTGTCCTGGGCAGCAGTGGCCTGACTGACGTGGTGAAGATGACCTTGAAACTGGAAGAGGAGAAGCAGCTGGTGAAGAGTGCCGATACCCTGTGGGGTGTGCAGAAGGAGCTGACCTTATGAACTGTAGCCTCACCCTAAACATAGCCCTGCTTAAGTGATGCCCCAACATGTCTAACACTTTTTCCTGTCCTAGTCCTCAATCCTTTTGGTCCTGATCCAAGGTCTCCTAGCAGACCTCAGTCCCATAGACTTCAACGCTCCTCAGTATAACTTTAGAGGAGGGTAGATATTTATGTAGACTCGAATGTAACAAGTAATAAAAGTAATGTATTGTGATCTTTGTGAAAGTGGGTGTTGGTGTGCATGGGTGTTGATGCTTCATGTTGTCCTTTGTACTCCTGATGGTATGATTTTCAGAAGGATTATATTTGAGCAGGATGGTTGGCCAGTTTGGGTTTCTTTATGGTGTAAATGTGCATTCTGAGCTCAAAAGGCATTCCATCGGTTTTGTTTCCTCAAAGCAAAAAGTCCAAGCGCCACTTTCTATTTAAACCAAAGCTGCATGGCACTGATGCACATTTAAACTCAAAGTACAAACCTGAGGTTCTGAGAAAATGGTGGTAAACTAACACTGGCGCAAATTCCCAACCAGAATTGTTGTAGCTCACTGTAACCTCTGGCAGTATATTGGTGAAGGCTGTGTTTGAAATCGGCTGTTCATGCACCATTTACACCTACTTGTTATATGTGCACATTCTGCAAAAATTATTTTTGTATATGTATTCCTGTGAAATGTGGTCCTGTGAAAAGGCACTCCTAGTGGCATTTTACTCAGATCCTGCGCTAAATGTGGAACCTGATGTGTTGCAGCTATCTGGTATCTCACTAACTCCCTTCACCTCCAAATAAAGGTATAACTGTACAAAGTCCATGCTTTTATCTCCTCCTATGCATGTCCTAGTCTAAGAGTCATGCACTATTTGATGTGGAAAAGGAGAAGCACTTTTTTATATAAAGCACCTGGGTTTGACAGTCTTGCTAGAAAGACCCCATTATAAGACTCAAGCACTGTTCATGAACACCAAAAATTAAACTGGTACAACGTCAGACTCCAAATGATCCTCCTTTTATTATAATGATTAAAGACTACATATTTAGAAACAATAAGACATGGGTGAGCTGTATAATAAAGAAAGACCACTTCCTATCAAGAAAATCTAGTTAATCTAAGTACATAAATAAGCAATAAACCAATACGAACCATTGTGACCCATGTTGACATTTTCTTATTAATTCCTTTGGAACCTATTTGAAGGAATATAAAATTAGCTCTCCTCCCAAAGCTGCTACTTTCACTCTGCACAGACATACAGGCTCACTCACACACGTACATATGTATAGTCACAAAATCACAAATTAGGCTCTAAAGGGCATCATTTTTACCACTTAATGGCTGTTTAATTTTAAACAGCTACAGGAGTGAGTGATAGTACCACCAAGACTGAACCCAGGGCTTTCGCCAGAAGCACAGGAGCAAAACTATTGAAATGTTCTCCCTGCCCTTCCTGAAAGGTGAACACATTTGGCTCAGAATAAAAATGAAAGGAGTGTGTAGGACACCACTAGCGACTGACTGGGCTACACACTGGAGTGACCATCTACTGGTGACAGAGTGAGCGCACCATCTGACCCATCAGATTATGCTATTAAAAATGATAACGGATCTTTCATAAGCTACATGAGAAATGGCAGTACCAAAAAGACAAAACGGAAACAGAGAGAAAGGAAGCCACAAGATACTGAAAGGTGTGCTAACTTCCATTTTTGTCTCGTGTGCATGAAGGAAAAGTCTTGTTTCCAGTCTGTTAAACAGTTATTTTTTTATCTGTCCTAATTACTGAATTTATTTAATCTGATTATTAAATAAAGAATAAAAATGAATAGGTTATGTTATAGGAAAATAATCAGTCTCAGGTTGGTGGGACGCAGCCTGATGCGAAACTGATTGTTTTCCTATAACAGCATGTCGCCAGAAAATGGTTTATTCCTCTTATCCAACAGGAATTTGCCAATGATTAGATTATTAATTTTAAAAACTCATTTTTTATATGTATACTATATAGTTACATTTAATATTAATGTAACAAATTCCTGTTGACCTTACATTATAGCAGCTATAAACAGTCGGTACCTCACTACCTCTTGAAATGAATAAGACAAAAAGCTTTTCATGTTACTGGTAAAGCTAAAGTTGTCTCTAAAGCTAAAGCTCTATCCTGAAGATTCTCCTGTGTGGTGGTGAACTTGTTGACTGTTACAACACGCTCACACCTGTAACTCCTTCCATAAATATTAAATAATGTCTCTTTACAGAAAAATGCATCATGTCGGCAATCATGTTTCACTGTTAACTAAGAACACGCTCGTCAATCTGTTTATTATTAGTGGTAGATGATATGGAGTATCTGCCATGCAAGTCCCTGTTAGCATGCTGAAATGCTAACAAAATGAATAATGAATGATCTGCCTTGTGGCTAGCACTATTGTCACAGCTGCTGTTATAGAAAACTGATCAACACCTACCGACCAATCATATTTGAGAATTCACCAGCATGGTGGTATAACAGAGATTATCCAGTGTCTTGTAAATTTAGGGTGGGGGCTTACATAAACGTTTAAGTAACAGAACACAGACAGAAAGAAAGGGAGTTCGGATGGCAGTGGGGTCAGTAGAGGTCACTGAGTCCAGCAGTCTTCCGAGCCTTTTGCATAAGCGCTCGCAGCTGGAACTGTTTCCTGGAGAGCAGGCGGACATGCTGGAGTAAACACACACACACAGTCGAGAGTACAATGTTACACCCAGAAATCTCAAGATGCTTTGAGATTAAATATGAAGGGAAAAATATATACTGTAAAAGATACATGAAGACAAATGAAAAACAGGAGCCAACCTTGAGAAAGACCTCGAGATCGATGACGCCTCTGCGCAGAGCCTCTCCAAGGTAAAAGATGGTGTCTTCAATGGCGTTCTCTTCTGCGTACAGGTTCAGGATCTGCTTGTAGAGTGGTGCGGTGGGTACAATGACGTCATCAATATCATTGTTCTCGGACTGATTCTCCATTTTCTCCAAGGCCTCAGTCAGTTCTTCATCTTTTTTCTTTAACAGCTCGATATTTCTGTCCACCTCAGCCTGAAAACACACACACACACTGAATAAGAAAAGAAGATATACAGAGAAAAAAAAAACATGTTTACGTATATCCAAACAGGATAACATCCTGTCATGAGTTACATAAATTCAGAAGCACAGGATAAAATAATGAGATATTTGAAAAACAGCACTGATCAAAATTAGAGAACAGCAATGAGTGTAGCATGAAGAGAGATCACAATTACATTTTCTGAAGGTTACAACAGTCAAAAATTAATAGGAAGTGTACAGGCCGTTGCTTTGAATGACTTCAGCACATCTGCGACCACAGGACATCACTAGTCTCTCACACAGCTCTGGTGTGATTTTGGTCCACTCTTCTTGCAGTCTCCTCCACAGTTCAGTGACTGTAGTGGGTTTCTTAGTCATAACTTTGTCACCAAGGATTTTCCAGAAGTTTTCAATTGGGTTTAGATCAGGACTCTGGGCTGGCCATTTCATCATTTCCATGTTTTCACTTTCAAGGAACTGCTTTACCCGTTTTGCTGTGCGACAGGGGACATTGTCCTGCATGAACACTGCTGACTGACTGGGTGATGAACTCAGTGAAGGAACCACATGTTGTGGAAGAAGGTTCTGATAAACATTTGCATTCAGTCTGCCATGTAGCCGTATAAGAGGCCCAACTCCTGCTGCAGAAAACATTCCCCAAACCATCACACTTCCTCCTCCACCTTTCACCGACTTCTTAACACAGTTGGGGTTCAGTCTTTCCCCAGTTTAACGACGAGCATAATGTTTCCCATCAGACCCAAATACATTAAACTTGGACCAGTTCTCCTCTGTCCACACAATGTGCTCCTTAGCAAAGGCTAGGGGAGTAGGTTCTCAGTCTAAATGCTCTTAAACGTCGAGACACTGTATGATAAGGCAGATCCTTACCCCGTTCAGCACTGAAGTGGTGAGCAATTCCAGCTGCAGTGTTGAAACGATTCCCCATTGACATCCTCCACATTATCCTGTCCTCTCTTGCATTTGTCTTTTGTGGATGACCAGCCTTTTTGGGGGACTTGTATGAGTTTGTGACATTATAAAAGGTCCAATATTCTAGAATTCACAGATTTGGAATGACAAACTTCTCTTTCTATGGCTGATAGTGTCGTCCCTTTGGGCTTTATCTGGACAACCTGCTGCCGGAGGGTTTCAGTCACTATAGAACGGCTCAACATCTTACAAAGTCATTGATAACTGGAAAGTTAGGCTGCCAGTTAGATAGGGTTTTGCAGATAATTAAGGAAATTATAGCCAGATTAACAGCAACAACTGGGAGGTATCTGAAAGTGTTCTCTAATTTTGATCAGTGTTCTTTTTCAAGTATCTCATTTAAGGTTTTTATACTGTGCTTCTGAATTTATGTAACTCATGACATATGGTTAAAATACTGTTCTTTTACTCCTGTTTGGATCATTTCCACATAGGACTATGTAGTGACCTTGACATTTAGGAAATTTTATATAAAACAGTACATCCTGAACATGCCCAAAAAAACATAAATAAAAGCACTTATAACTTAAGTGCCATATCTATCTCTCTGCCTATAAAAGCTCTGTGTTTCAATGGGACTTATATATCCAAACATTGCAGGCTAAGCCATCACTCAGCCCTGGACAGGCGCAAGCCCTAAGCATCTTCTAGAAAGTGTTGGTGTAGCGATATAGCACTCCCTACCTTTTTGTAGTAATTCACTGTTCTCATCAAAAATAGCCATTATAAAATATTAAATCCACCCAACACCCAGACTGACACTTTTTATGATGTAACTGCTCATGACACTGGCAGCTAATCTCTTACCACTTCCTGGTCGAGCCTAGACACCATCTCCTCCAGCTTCTGATGGCCCTTCTTCAGATCCTCTTCGGTGCGTTTAAGCGCATCCAGCTCTGCCTGAGCCCGATCCATCTCTTCCTTCATCCTCCAGCGCAGTTTATCACTCACCGCCGAGATGAGAGAGGCACGGATAGTGTCCTCCCCAATGGTGGCGTCTCGACTCGGACCTGATAAAAAAGGAGAGGAAATTTCTGATGCCACTCTACATCTTGTGAGATATCCTGAAGTTAAACCATGGCACTGTTAAATTCTCCTATCTGATTGGTTAAAAGGTGTTAAGTAGCTAAGGCACTGGGCTAATGATTGGAAAATTGAGTTCTAATCCCAGCACCACTAAACTTCTACTGCTAGGTCTCATGAGCAAAGTCCCCTCAACATCTCATCTCATTTATATCCTGACTTTGTAAGCCACTTTGGATAAAAGTATCAACCAAATAAGATAAATGGAAATGGGAAAAAAAAACTGTTGGTGATAACAGATGCCTCAATTACAACAGCCTGTTCTGAAATGTTTAATGCCTTACATACACAATTAAGTCAATAAAAATCACACTGGAAGTTGGAGATGGAGTAACCTCTACAGGGTTAAGTTAACCCGTTAAACAGCTGTTTAGTATGCAGTATGCATTCAATCGCATTTGATTATCTGATGAATTGGTTTGCTCATGCACTCTTTGCTCATGCACACCGCTGAATAATTGTACTAGATTGCAATTGCGCTCAACTACAAGCTGTATGCCTTTGGTCAGCATGGTGTGAATGTCACTGGTAAGATCAGTGCCACATTGGGAAGCTCTTCATGGAACCTTATCCTGCTCTCAGGCCTCTCGATGCTCTCTAAATATAGACATTCACAAACCAGGAGGCTACATGCTGGCCCTTTAAAACTACATCCACCCAGAACTTTGACCTTTCCTTTTCCCGGATCTAGTGACAGACTTGACCTTTCTCAGTGCTCCAGCGAGGTCACAATAAGTAGGTATAAACTGGAACAAAAGGTCAGAGGTCACATAAAGGTCAATGGCATGAAAGTAATTTTGTGCCATAACTACTTACAATATCATGGCCTCGTCTCACCGTACACTGCATGTACAGCTTTGTAAAATTAGCCAACTTTAAAGAGAGAAATTGAACGGTTCATAAAATGAGGACAGAAAAAAAGAAACGGGAAATACAGCTTCCCACCAAATTACTAAACTACATCACTGAGAATTTCTTCATCACTGTGGTGTAGTTAAATACAGATTCCCAGACAGGCAATGCAGAAAGACTTGTTGGATCAGAGCACTATCTGCCCATGCTTAAATATACAGATGAGTAACAAATTGATGGGGGTTAACAACGTAAATGTAATAGCAATGTGTCGGTCCACTGCAAGAGACAGATCGGAGTGTCTGTAAGTCTGTAGAACTGTACTGCATGGATGAAAACCAACGGATATTCCAATGATGGTGTTAAAGAGAATGAAATCTAATACACCACTCCAAAATCTCCCACTGGACCACAACCGAGCTGAGATCTGGTAACTGTGCAGGCCATAGCATAAAGTTAAACATAAAATCTTATTGTGCTTACTAAACCACTCATTAATATCCTGTACCCTGTGTATGGGGGCAGGGTCATCCGGGAACAGACCACTTTTATCAGGATAGAAATGTTTAATCAGGTGATAAAAGTGATCAGTCAGAAGAACTTTGCATGAATTTGCAGTGACACTTCCTGCTGAGTAACCTCATGTCATTGTTTACAGACTGAGATCACCAGCTGGCTACATCTGCAATCATATTTATGGTTTAAATAGGAAACTCTATAATGTACATATACAATTTGTGTCTGTCAACTTGTACCTAATAAGGTCAAATCTCATTATTAATTGTACTTAATGTACTACAAAACCCAAAATCCCACAGGACACCATAACTCACCCACAGTGGTGACTGGTGGCTGGGACTGGTAATGTGCAGGACCCCCTGGAGTAGGATATGCACCCCCTGCAGGGTAAGAATATCCTGGGTAGCCACTACAGCACAGGAAAATACACCCATTACACAACCAAACACATACACACCGCATTGCCAACAAAAATAAATGGGTTTTAATTATTTGTATTTATGTGAAGGTTTTGTAAGTGCATTACCATGGATTTGGGTTTGGCCCATAGGCAGGCATTCCGGGCATGTATGACTCTGCAAAGCACAGGATGAGAGAGCATATTAAACACAGCGGAACGTCATCGATGGCGATAAGAGACATCTACTGTCTATGACAGGTATTACACACAATACACTCTCATACACTGCACATGGGTGTCAGACACAAAAGGAAGAAAAACAAACATCAGTGGTAGATTTAAAACAAAATTTCCTCGATATATATAAAAAAGTCAAGTAACGTTAATATAAAAGGTCTTTATATAGACAAACTGCATCAATCAAATATATTTCACTGTACTTTTAAAATGGAGGGTTATCCACACTGATTTCATACACAGGCATGTTTCTCTCTAAATCAGTCACCATTTTCCTGTCCATAGAGGTTTATGTCCAGGTTCAACAAAGCTGATCAGACACAGGTATCAGGGTGTGGAGATGTTATTTTGTTCTTTGGGTTCTTACGATTTGGTGGTCCTGTGGCCTGGAACGCCTGGTAGGCGGGCTGAGTCGTAGGCCGAGAGAACACTGGAGGCTCTTCTCCAAAAACAACAATCATCACTTGGATCAGGCCATACAGGTCAGACTGAGGCTGGAGTCCACACACACACACACACACACACACACACACCCCATTAGGAGGATATATTGCTCTCAACTAATAATATTTGTAACATTAAGACATGGAGTCATATTTATCAAAAATCTCAGAGTGCTTACCGCAAGAGCCTCAGATCAATGACCAAATTATAATATGAGACCAATATGGGAAATGAACCTTACAAACCATTGAGAGAACTAATGTCCTGATTGTCTAAATGTATAAAATATCATAAATGGCTAAACCAGGGGTCGGCAACCTTTAACACTCAAATAGCCATGTGGACTCGCTTTCCACAAAAGAGAAAACACCCAGCCATCCTTTTTGACATCTGCGGAATAAAATTTTGCGGACCGGGGGGTGGGTGGGGGGTTTGGCGGCGGAATAAAATGTTGCGGACCGGGGGTGGGCAGCAGAATAAAATTTTGCGGCCCGGGGGGGGTTGGGGGTGGTGGCGGAATAAAAAGTCAGGGCAGGGAGCCGCAGCAAAAGGATGAAAGAGCTGGAGCCGCAGGTTGCCGACCCCTGGGCTAAACCTTACTGAAACTAACACAGTTCCCAGTTAACAATTGACAAAATATCTAAACAAAAATAAGTGGATTAATTCCATGCAAAAAATTATTGTGTAGAATTATTCCCTTCAACCCCACAGAAAATGTCTCAAATGTCTCAGCTTTCATCTATCTGTTTATCTAAACTTTATCATCATTTCATGGGAGTAAATTGACAATTAACACTTTAATTGAAGGGAACCTACATCGGGTCATCATAAAACATTCATAATCATTGCATAATTGCTTTACAAAGCAATAAAGGAGCATTTATGCAAGGCTTATGTCAAAATCAGTGGTCAGTATTACTTTTGGTTTGGCTAATGTTGGTTGCTTTGTCAGACGATGAAAGAGAGATGAACAAGCAAAACATTCATTCACTACGAGTCAGTTGTGGCTGTGGTTGTACTGAAACTACAAAGAAAAACTTACAAAGAATGATCACAAACACAAAAAGGATTTTAAAAAAGTAACAAGCTCGAACAGTCAATGACAATTGAGGCTTGTTCCCTGTTCTGTACTTCAGACAAAGTCACATAAAACCTCCAATGTTACCTCATTGGTTCTGACATAATCCCTTCAGAAATTCTCCAGGACTGCTCTATACAATATAGTTCTGCCACTAACGACTAATTTTCTAACGACCGATTTTTCGACTAATTTTTTGATTAATCGATTAATCTTAACGACTAATTTAAAAAAAATCAAGCGGTTGCAATTTTCATGTGTTCACTTTATGTTGAACAAAATTCAAGGGCCAAAGCACAAAATTTCACCTCTATCATGACAAAAGTAAACATAAATATATAA
>JAQLOM010000012.1:6724176-6744673 GCA_030068315.1 Chrysichthys thysi | reverse complement strand
ACACACACACACACACACACACACACACACACACACACACACACACACACACACACACACACACACACTCTACCTCTATGGTAGGATCATATTCATCCACAAAGTGGTTCTGGATGAGTTGGATGGTGAGAGCGCTCTTGCCCACGCCTCCAGCTCCCACCACCACCAGCTTATACTCAGTCATCCTCTCTACTCCTCTTCACCTGCTGAGCCCTGTGGAATTGTACAATAACAGCTTTAAAGCAACAGCACATGGAATAAGATCAAACTGAAATATGACCTATTACTTATGTAAATTATGTAATACCTCCAGCAGCACCTACACCCGCTGAAAAGAAAAGAAAATCAAGCCACTAGAAGATACTGTCATTCATTACGCATGAAATTTCTTCACCCCCCCTTGAAGTTTCATAAAAACAAGACACCATTTAGGAAAATAACTACAGTGAAGTGATCACTTGTTGTCAAAAAATTTCAATTTAGACCAAATCAGCCAACACTCATAATGAACGGTGTCAAAATGTCACGACACAAATGATCACACACTCTCTTTAAAAGGCATCATTTGTGACCTGATCCAGCAAAATGAGCCAAAGTGAAATTTATGGGGATGGTTGGCTGGTCCTCTAAAAAAAAACTGTTTTACCTGCCTGGGGTTAGGATTAGGTGTAAACACTGCATTAATTTGCTGCATTAATAATTATCTTTGTGAAGACTTTTTGTAAAGATTGTAAGACAAATATCTGTGCGATAGAAACACAAACAAAGCAAAGCAAATCACACACGAAGTACAGCTGTGCCTTCAAAAGTTGGGCCAAGCCGTCTACCTGGATTTGATACCAAAGTTCTTAACACTTAATTCTGGGATTTTTTGGTGGTTTTCTGTCTGTTTTATTACAATGTGCCATACAATGCCAGAAACCACAAACATAAGTGACTTCTGTGAAACTGAGATTATATGTGTGATGATTTAAGAATTACTAAACTGGTTGATGCAAGCATGTTAATCACCATGTTTTGCCTGTTTGACATTTGTAGTCAATGGAAAATGGAAATTTCTAAATCGTTTGGAATGTATTTATGACCAAGCCCCTACTGTATCTGGTGTAATTGTCTCTTACCCTTTTTAATAAAAATCAAGTTCATCAGTGGTGTACATCCTCTGTCAGGGAAACGTAGCATGCCATAATTTGCTCTTCATTAATTATCATATTCACCCGTCCCTGCTGTAGAATAGAATGAGCTTTTGTAAGGCCGGCAGTTTGGGCTTTATTTCTCTGGCACACGAATCGAACGCTCTCCTATGATGGAATGTTCAGCTGTCTGTGGGAGTCAAAAGTCCAGCAAGTGGTGTTTTATAACACCCAAACACACCTTTATGGATCCCCTCCCACCCACTGTATGTTCCTATGTTAAGGTGTAGGTCATTAAGGCCGTCAGTCACGAGCATAAATCAGGAGCCTTTCATTAAGAGATTCATTGGAGGCCAGCAGCCCCAGACTGCACCCCAACCTCTCTCTGTGCCAGCAATCTAGTAATGCTTCCATGTCTGGATACACTCGTCCTACGCACAGGGAGTTTATTTACTACACTACAGATGAACTTACAGCTTCTAGAGCATTCCTGTGAATATATGGATACTGAAAGAAAATTTCACTACAAATACCAACCAGCCAATGGACATTATCAGAATTATCGACAGTCTCTGTTTTAGCTGTAACTATAGAAACTACCGTATATGTTCATCAGAACAAACAATTTAATAAACATGTAAACATGTGTAGCCCTTATGATCAGCACTGCTGTTCTAAAAAATGGACATGCCTTAGAACAAAGCTGTCAAAGTCAAATTCACAAAATCATTATTTTGTCTTTAGTGCGCCTTTGAACAGCCATAACTAAAGGCTATTAATTTATACCATATACATTATACTGTATGCAGAATGTATCGGCATTGATTTTAACCACCACTGTGAGGTGTGAGCCCTCCCACGTTGTTCAGTTGTGTGTGTGTAGGACGTGGGCAGACGCTATACTATGGGTCTGCTATGAATTCTAGATATTACTGGTCTAGTGTGAAAGCTTTGAGTATTCAATATCATTGTCTTTGGGTTTGCGTGGGCCGATTAAAATGAAGCAACAGGCTGATTTTGGCTGCCAAATCCCACATGTGGCTTAGAACGTTAATCGTACATAATACAAAGCTTTGTTTGGTGTAGCGTTAAATTCTTCGAATGCACATCATAGTAAACTGTAAAGCCTTCAAAACAGATTGGGTTGTAATACAAGGAGAGGAACCTACAGTAGCCATTAGTAACACCCCCTCCCCACAAAAAAAAACAAAAAACAAACAAAAGAAAAATTCACACATTGTGACAGACTAGGGTGTGGTTTATGATGTCAATCTGATGTCATCATCTTCATCATGCAATGAAGTTCCACAAAAAAAAAGAAGAAAGAAAGAAACTGACCCGGGCAGAAAAGCTGTGACTCATTTACAATGTTTGGTCACACATTTTCCAACTAGTCACACTTTGAACTTTGACTGTATAAGTGTTTGTCAAAGCTCTTACTTGGCAACAGAATTCAGCAAGGCAGCGTCTCGTCAGCAAATATGATGAGTGTATTAAGGCAAACAGCAGTAGGCGTATGCCATCCTGAATATGTATTGGTGTTTAACAGTAAAGGAATGGCCTGAGATTATTGTAAATGCTGGAAAAAATAGTGCAAAATGAACATCATTTTCTTGAGCATACAGGAACCTGACCCACATCAGCAAAATAGGTCATTAATCAGTTCACTGGTAACTCAGAGAGTTGTTGAAATGGCAAACAGACTAGTGTTAAATGTTTTCACGCACCGAAAGAGACACACAAAATCCTCAATTAAGTGCAGCTTGTAAAGGGGAAACATTTAGTCTAGTGTCAGAAAATCACTGATCCTTCAGGTCTGAAAGTGTCATGGTGTCATGATTATTTAAACTAAAGACACCAAGACAGAATTTATAATAAATGTGACAAGCACTTGCAGCCTTGGGCCATTAGATACAGGAATCAGAGATTTGGAAAAAGTCAACTCCTAACCTAGCGCTGGAACCAACTTAGGGGTAAGCAATATAGTAAACATATCATGTGACAATTCCTGAAGTCCTTATAGACATCAAGATATTTGGATTTGCTGAGGTTAAAGTTGCACCACCAGCAAAACTGCAGTAGCAAAGTATGATCTACGATACTACTTAAAACATTAAAAAAAAAAAACCAGGATTGTGCATGACAGATGTGTGTGATAAATGTGGAGCAAAACCCAACAGGGCATGCTCTTCTGGAAAAGTAATCATTGACAGGATGGTGTGAAATGCAACATGTTGTTCACATGTTTTTTACCCATGGAGTGCTCGCAATAAAGGTCTGCCATAATGTATTAACAGCTATTCACACCTGTGGGCAATTTAAAGTAGCCCCTTAGCCTAATCCACATGTCTTTGGACTGTGGGAAGAAACCGGAGCACTTGGAGAAAACCCACTCAGAACACGCATACTCCACACAGATAGGCACCCTGGTCGCCCAGCATGTTTGACACACGGACCTGCTTGCTGTGAGGCGACAGTGCTAACCACTGCCCCACCATGTGGCCCTTCAAAAGTGCTACATACTACATTAGACAAAAATATGATATTGCGATAGTTCAAGGACTTTGGTTCCTCCTGAGTGCTCAAAGAGCAAAACATGTCCCAATTGCCTGAAGAATGCAAGTTCGAGACTTGATAATCCCACAGCCATCCGTGACTGGGAGCCGAGGGAGCGTAACTGGCCGTACTCTCTCAGGGGTGTGGATGGTATACTCTCCCTCTCCTGTAAATCACAGAGCAACAAACACAGGTATCTGTGAGCACATGTATGCATAAGAGGGTGGAACAGCATTTTCCTCTGAATGTGTGCGTGAGCAGCAGTACGAAAAGATGCCGTAGCTGACTTTACGTCCCATTCGCAGCTCATTTTCATGACAATATGCATACCAAAATGTAAATCTGCTAACTGTAGTTAATCAGACAGAGAATCTATAGTTGATGGGATTACACTGATTTATGCACAACCTAGCGACCATCAGGCTATCTGATGAAAACCTCAAAATCCTTCAGTGTTCAGCTCGAAACCATGTGTAATTAAGTGAGCTGCCAGAGTTGGAGACTCTCACGGTCACAGCTGATGAGCTGGCTGTAGCTCTGACACGTCAGCCTGCGTGTAACCCCAGCCTGCTAAACAAGGTACAGCTGGCCTTCGCTGAACTTGATACTCCAAAATGGATCTATAAAAGACCTGAGAGCAGCCGGAGGAGATGCCAAACACTGTGGGAGAAAAGAACTTATGAAATATCCTGCTGATTTGTTCATAGCTTGGTTCATGTCTAGGTTTGGATTTTGTCTAAACAAAAGTTCTCCCCCCCTGTCTGTCTGTCTGTCTGTCTCTCTCTCTCTTTTCATCCACATGTATGCCACTGCTCTCAACAGGTTTCAATAAGTAGCACTAACACATTGAAAATAATGAACTCAGCACACATCCTGTCCAGGTGATGTATTACACAGGAAGAAACTAACCAATAGAGTAAAGAGCACACAGCAGATAGATGACACCCGAAAAACGTATGAAATCCCCTAATGTTCCATTTACTGGCTTTTCCTTTAAAAAGTACCGTAACTGCACTTCCCCATTAGGTCAGTTTCATTATCCATTATTGTCTTCAGTTAATAAAGACAAATGTATATAAAGACACTGCAAAAAAATGTAAAAAATTAGGTGGAAATATAACCTCAGAGCATAGTCAACATGAGATCCAGATAAAACACATACTATATTAAATAGGTGATTAAAGGTATTACTAATTATTTCACTACTTTGACGTTTGAAATTGAACTGTTGTGTGCGCAGATGCTTTTCAGAGATAAATCAGAGCAAAATTAAAATATTACCAAGTCAAACAAGATTCTTCAAAATTGAAATTAGAAAGAAACCAGAATTAGGCTTAATGATATATGTTGGATAGTACAGTAATTTCATCATCATAATCACAACGATGACATCAAATTCATCAGCCTCCATAGATTCAAGATATTTCCACGTTTCTTTTTCAATATGTTTACTTTCAAATGGACTCTTCATAAGATGCATTCAGCATCTTTTCCCATGTTCGAAAATGCTCAAAAAAAATGATCGATACTTGTCATACTTTTAATCCTGTAGACACAATTTTCAACTACACACTAAACCTACAAGTCTTTCTCTAAAGAGTTGCCAGAGAACTGCTACCTTTTGATTTGTGCATGATTTGAATTTAGGTGCCAGCAGCCAACTACTAAACAAAGCACCAGATATGCCATGCCTATCAAGTGAAGTAGGTCACAGAGCATGTAGGGTGGATTAATAATAAAAGCCAACAGATGGAGGTGAATCTGTTGAACTCAATCACCAGCGCTACAGCTTGTTGGGGCGTTCGGTCTGTTGACAGTGGTGCTGAGCGAGGACAGAAGAGCCACACCGATGCTCCCTAGTGTTTGTCTCTCTCGCTTATAATTAGATACTGAGCACGGTATACCTCCAGAAAGATAATGAGCCCTCAAAGCACTTCGGATCTCAGCCTGGGATTGGCTGTTGAGGCTGTGGAAATCACAATGCAGAATATTCAGCTGAAATGAAGACATTTTGTAAATGTCTGTGTTTACGATACTAAGTAATCCAATCTAGGATCCCCAAGTGAGCTCACCCCTTTAACTGTAAAATAAATTCCCCGGATCCCCTGAGTAGAGATTAAATTAATGTGTGCGATAATATGTTGTCTGGATATTCACATTTTTTTTGTATGGCTTTTGTTTGGAGCCATATTTCAGACAGAACACATTGGGTCCTAGGAACTCAATAATAAATATAATAACTTTACAAATAATAAGTTATCATCTATATCGCTTTAACTAAATGAAAATTAACGTTACGCATCACAGACCCCACTGAAATACATAGCAGATTTCACACAAATTGGGTTCACGTGAAACCCTGGGATTCCTTCTCTCTACACGTGATGGAAACTCAGAAAAAAATATTTCTATGCAAATATATTGGGACCACACCTTGTATCATAACACATCTAACAGACTGAAAGTCACTGAGCCGCTGGCATTTTTTTTTAACTTTGAGTGCTTCAGCTAATAATCTAAACGTCTTTTTTCCCCCATTGAAAGCTAAAGGACTTCTGTACAATAGATGACTGGAACACCTCTTAAAGCCACCTCATCCTCTAGCTCTGCTACAACACTGTACCATAGCCAAGGGCTGCATATAGCCTGTCATAATGATCTGGGTAGATAAACAGCTCATTCTGAAACTCTATAACCCCCCGGGGACCCTGAGGGTGATCTTACATGACAGTACATCCACACTGTAAAAAAGAAAACGCACATATAAGCCCAAGACCTGCGTGTTACACATGCAGTGTGTGTCTCTGTGTGTGAGACAAGAGATAGGACGTCAGTAACCATGGCTGGGCAAGTGACAATATTCAGATGTTTAGTTTCTTAATCCTATGTGAAAACATGCCAAGACGATCTCAGTTAATCTAATTTGTGATCCGACTTGCATTAACAATCAATACTGATCAGTCTGGTTAACACTAATAAATGAAAAGCAGTGCACAGTGTTTTGTGATGACAAATTTCCTTTCGCTTTCTGAGATTACTTTATAACCAATCGAACGGGTTAATAGATCCACTGCTAGACTCCTTCAGCACTAATTGATTTTCATTCGAGAGAAGATGGCACGCAAACGCTCGATGGAAAAGGCTGACTCTAAAAGGGTGGACGCATCAGAGAGGCAGGGCTGGGCTTCTGTTTCCTCAAAATAACACTAACGTCTGAAGTGCATTACTATCAGATGCTGTCTTACACTGCAGTAGGCCACTTGATATGGAATTAGTCAGATCATTAGAATACACTATGGCGAAAGATTTATTAATTATGCATTAGGGAACCTAAGTCATACAATCCTTTGTATAAAAACTGTTATTTTATTGATGTGCATTCTGTGTGATACTGGCTGGGTAAATGCCTGGTAATGAGCATCTATTCAGCCTCAGTAGACATGTCCTGCGTTAGTTATAATAATAATAATTATTATTATTATGATCTATCTCTTATGGCTGCACAATATTATAACAAACATTGTGATACAGTTCATTGAGTTACGCGAGTATCCTCAGGTGTTAGTGCTCTTAAAAATCATAATATCACTCACCGAAACTAGTTAATAAATGGACCTTCTTCACAAAATCTTCCATCCCAACAAAATGAATATGTGTATCATGATGAATTTTTTTCCGTATCGTCCATGCCCTCTTTCTTTTTTCATTTGCTACACACATGCTTGAATTTTTCCCCCCTTTGGGTGCTGAAAATGTCAGCGATAAGCACGTGGACTTTTAGCAAGTGTGTTTAATGTTTCACTTTCTTACAATAACGCTTTCATTTTCATTAGCTCCTGGTGCTGTCTACGTCTCGAAATGAAAAGCAAATTATGCTCACTGACATGCCTATAAATGGATGCACTGCCTTTTGTAACATGTCAGGGTGCTATTTTATTTTCACCTCAAATAAGTCTACACTGATTCAATCAATCGTTTGAATAAGATGGAAATACAGATTTTCCAGTATAAAGAAATTGATCTCAGCTACATGTTTATTCCCTGAGCAAAATTACCCTTAGGTATTGATTTGAAAATGACTCTATAACAAAATGTCATTGATTTCAATGATGTCATCATACTGTATATTATACACAGAGACTGCTCGCAACACACATCAGTTCTACATCTGATCCTTACAACAACAAACAAAAAACAAGCACAGTCGTACCAAACCTCCCAGAAATTGCACCCTGTTCACTGTATAGTCTGCCATTTTGACAATGTGGCATGTCCAGAAGTATAGTGGAGAATATTTAGCGATCTTAACCCTGGAAAACGCAGACCATCTTGTCATATTAGGAAAAGTATCTCCCTTGGCTAAAATGATGATACAGACTCAGTGAACCCAAAAACAGGTGTTTTTTTTCTTAACTAATCTTTTCCTACTACATGTTAAGAAATGGTCCTCATGAGACCTTCTGGGATGTCCACTAATATCCACCAACCAATGAGTGAGTTGAATATAACGGTGAAATAAAAGTTAGGGTCAAATATGACCCCGGGGGTGCTCCAGGGTAAATATTGAAAATGTATTGCAGTAGAAGCTGAGGGCAATACAGAATTCCCATAATGACACAATTTCAGACAATGTTGTCCTTTCACAATTATTTTTGACAAAATGACCTTTGAGTTGATTTTTTTTAAATCCTGATTGTTTTATCCTCATCCAGTTACCTTAGTGTGTGTATGTGTGTATGTGTTCGTTTGGTTCATCTGCAGCCAGTTTTTGTGGTCCAATTCAACATGTGATACATCTATCCTAGTCATGAATATCATAAGAAGTAATTAACAGCTAGCAAAAATAAACTGGTTGTCCTCCTGATGTGCACATGAGAACCCCTGACAGCCTGCCTTCATTTACCCACACATACCCTACAACAGCCTTGACTAGGCAACAGAAGAAGGAAACAAGTCGTGTAGCCCGTGCTACTTCCGCACTACTCCTGGGCTGTGTCCCAAACAGCCCCTCACTACCATGCCAAATAACCTGGACTGAACACACGAGCCCATCCAACACCGGTGCACTATTTCGGGTGCTCTTCAGGGCCCTGGGCGGCGGTTTAGGACGCAGCCGCTGGGGCTTTTCTCGGTTTGGTGTCGGTGGTGGGGCGTCACCCTGCCTGGACCCTGTCTGTCACTTGGACAACAAACTTCATTTAGAGCCGCTTTGACGCCTTTTAGCTGGCACTAGTCGGTCGGAGTGGACGAATTTCTACATTAAATCTTAAACTCTGCTGTTTTCATGGACTGCTTGGACATTCAACACACACACACACACACACACACACACACACACACACACACACCCCGACTCGGAAGTTCAGTGGAGAACAAACACAGAGCCGGATTAAAAACAAACTGCCACACTGACTGTACTACCGTGCTGTAGTAATGTAGCACTAGTGTGTGTGTGTGTGTGTGTTATTTAGTGCCTGTTGCTTTATTTAAACAAGTAGCAGACACCCTGAAACAATTAACGCTGCTCCGTAAATGCAATAAATTTCCTCCACAATCTCCTCCAAGAGCCTGAGGGTCGCGCCTCAGACCAGCAGATCAAAAGCAGGATCCAGTTTCCCGTTATATCATAAACACACACACACACGGAGGCGTAGGCTACACTTCTCTAATAATAGCTAAAGTGATTGTAAATGAATGTGTCCTACTTACACGAGCAGCAGAGCTCGGATGTTTGCTGGAGATCGGATGGTGTAGATTAGACTCCGGCTGCTGTGTGTTTGGGTGAAATCTCCGACACAGAAGGAGGTGTGATGATGAGCGCAAACAGCCGCCGCTGCTCCACTGTGGGGCTCATTAAAGCCGGCCGCACACACACATCAGTGCTGCTCCGCTGCTCCGGATCGGAGGACTACGAGTGACTGGTGTGTGTGTGTGTGTGTGTAAGAGAGAGAGAGAGCTCTGAACACAATGCGCTCCGCCCGAGTGCAGAGAGAGAGAGCTGCAGGCTGCCCACGCCCAGCGGCCGCCCTGGCACACACACACACACACACACACAAACCACTGGGGCTAAAGTCTGCGTGTGTGTGTGTGTGTGTTGATGCTTCATATAATCACCACTGGTTCCATCATCACAACGACTATTCAAATACACTGGGACTCTGTTTAAATGTCCTCATTTTGCCAATAATAAAAGTAAGATTGTACCCCTGCCCAGGGCACAGCTGTAAATCTCAATAAAGGTGTTGACTGTGTACATGCGTCCAGATATCACTTAATCTGGTAGGGTCACAGGAGTGGGGTGGCTTGGGGTGAGAGGCGGGGTACACCTGAACAGGTCACCAGTGTACAAAGGGCCATTCCAACCTAGGGGCAATTTAGCCTAGCCAGTTGGGCTGATTTGCATGTGTTTGGACTGTGGGAGGAAAGTGGAGCACGCAGAGGAAACCCACGCAGGCGTGGGGAGAACAGGCAAAGTCCACACAGAAAGGCATCAGGTTTGAACCCAGAACCTTTCTGTGAGGTGACAGTGGTGTCCAGGGCACAGCCATTCTGCGTGATTGTTTACATTTTCTGTACCGCTTTCCCATCTGGGGCGTGGGGAAGCTGGAGCCAATGTTCAGACGACTTTGGGTGAGAGGAGAGGTGACTATTTATATATGATAGAAACATGTTTAGGTCACATTGTGATGATGTATGGGTTACGCTTATGGGAAGATTGATTGAAAGCCATTTTTTATGATATGTTTGGTCATTTTGGGACTCGTGTATTCACTGGTGGAGGATTTTACTTTTATCAGCGAATTTAAAATGTTTTTGTTTGTATCATACTTGTTCATGGGATCAATAATAATAAGAACAGGATCTTTTTTGGAAATCCATGCTAATTCATTATCATCATTTTCTAAAATTGATGTACTCTTTATTATTCATATTAATTTTTAGCTTTTGTATGGTCTGTTTCTTTTACCCAATGGCCTTGTGTGTCTTTTATCTTCGGTTTTGACATGCAGCACTTTGGTCAACTTTGCTGTTGTTTTTAGAGTGCTTTATGAATAAAGTTGTATGGTATGATAAAAGTGTATGAACACAACAGAGAGAAGTAAACTGGCCTAAGTAACATTCTATAATGTGTTTCTTTATGAAATAGCATCAGAATGATTCAGAACATTTTCAATTGTTTCCAAATTCATAACCAATCATTTAATTAACTGATAATCAGCATAGAAAATCACTAATAAAAACACTTATAATATTTTAGCATTTATTTCTTGGATAATAAATTGCACTTTATAAATTTTTTCTTGCAGAAGCAGAATAACACATGATTTAAAAAAAAACATCAACATCAATCTAAACATTGATTTCTAAAATGATACGAACACAGAACATGAAGTAAAAATTTTGTACATTCTCAGTCGTAGGCCTAAATCCTTTTTTATATACTATATTCCCAGTCAAGTATTCCCCTTCTCTTTCATGAAAACACCATGGTGAAAACAGCATCATTAAACCTTGGTTATGGGGTGTGTCCTGCATCCAGTTATGTATCTTATATCTTTTCGCTTGTCCTTTCTCCACAAAGTGTACTTTATAATGACCATTTAGCCTGAACTATGAAAATGAACTACCGGTAGCTCTTTTCTAATTTCGTTTGAGTAGTGTGTGTGTTATACATCATAAATATGTGGCGTTCTTAAAAACATGAACCAATGCTTGCATCATTTTTCTAGCCTCGGGGTTTTTTGGGGTCAGCTTCCTGTTTGGTGCTCTTATTACCTGGTACAAGATAAATGACCACAGTGACATGATAGTATCGGCTGTATAGTTTCTGTATAGATTCCAATACTCAGTGCATTTTTGGTCAAAATCCCCCAAAACTCCACCATGTAGACATGATTTATTAAGTCTACACAAATTGTGAGGAACAGAGACATGACTTGGGCTTGAAGTAACAGAGGAAAGACTTATTTCCGCCTGTCACTCTGTGCCATCCCTGTGGTCATGGACTTGCTTCTTTTGAATGACTGCTCACCAGGGGAAATACTACCACTACTCCTGCTATTGCCACTAATGATCTTTTTTCATATAACATTTTCACCTCCCGTCCAAATTATGAGTGCTTTACATAAAAGACAATCGAGTGAGCGTAGGTTATCTAAGACTATTTTAAGTAGGCTGTGTAAGGCACAGTATTTATGATAAACACATAAGTAATAACAAATAATAAATAAATATTTACATTAATAATGAGAACCATATGCTATTCTACACTATATGGCCAAAGGTTTGTGAATCTCTGACAATCACACTCAGGCTTTACATGAGATTTTAGTGTGGCTGTGGGGATTTGTGCTCAGGCCTGGAAGTAGTCAGAGCTCTGGTTCATCCCAAAAGTGTTCAGTGGTGTTGAGGTCTGGGCTGCATGTATGCCATACCAAACATTTGAAACCATGCCTTTGTGGAGTTTACTTTGTGTACAGGGGACATTGTCAGGCTGGAACAGATTTGGGCCTCTTAGTTCCAGTGAAGGGAGATTGTAAACGCTACAGCATATAAAGACAATTGTGTGCTTCCAACATTGTGACAACCCCATATGGCTGTGACTGTCAGGTGTCCATAAACTTTTGGGCACATAGTATATGTTTATATATGAATAAAAAAAATTACAAATACACCAGGAGAAATTACCATGCTTTTAACCTGTGACGTCGTGGGGATGGAGCTAGAATCTATTTAGGTGGTGTCGGAGAGGCGGATGTTGTCCAAGCTAAGGTCAATGTTGGACAATACCTCCCACCCACTCCATGACGTGCTGGTCAGTTACAGGAGCACGCTCGGTGAGAGACTGAGATTACCCAAATGCACCATTGAATGACACAGGAAATCATTCCTGCCTGTGGCTATCTCTCTGTACAACTCCTCCATCTAAAGCACAACTTCAGTTCACTATTCTGTAATATATTAGGACATGTCTATATTGAGTTATTGTATATATTTTATTTATTAATAGTTTATAATTATAATATAGTTATAATAATAATATTATGGTTATAATAATAATAGTTATAGTTATTGTATATTGAGCTATTGTATATTGAGCTATTGTAATATTGTAATATGGATAAATTAGAAATATTGTAAATTAGAGCTATTATATTATTGTATTATTCTATAATTGTAATATATTGTATTATTTTATAATGGTATCTTAACCTGACAGTAATTTACTTCTTTCTTTCTTTCTTTCTTTCTTTCTTACTGTCTGGAAGCAACTGTGACCAGAAAATTTCCTCAGGGATTAATAAAGTATTCTGATTCTGATTCTGATTCTAATCTGAACATAGAGAGTCTTTATTAATCTTTTGCTGCTTAATCCTGTTCAGGGTCATGGGGGGAAGCTGGTACCAATCCCATCTGACTTTGGGCGAGAGGTGGGGTACACCCTGGGCAGGTCACCAATCCACCCCAGGGCAACACTCAGAGACAGACAACCATTCACACTCACGTTCACACCTACAGGCAATGTAGAGTAGCTAATTAGCCTAATCCCCTCTGTGCATGTCTTTGGACTGTGGGAGGAAACCAGAGTACCCGAGGGAAACCCACACAGACACAGGGAGAACATGCAAACTCCACAAAGAAAGGCGCCCGTGTCAACCCCGTGGATCAAACCCAGGACCTTCTCGCTGTGAGGTGACAGTGCTAACCACTCAGCCACCGTCAACAATTTTTTGACACAATTTTGTCACGAGAAAATTCCTACACAATTCTGAAAACCTGATTTTCTGAAATCTGCATAAGCCTACGTCTAAACAGGGGTGGGTCGTGTGGCAACATTGTTATAGCATTAACATAGTATTTGAAAGCACTATATTCCACAATATACTTTATTTAGTTTTGCAAACAACCTAAACATATGTAATGTGAGAAACCATCAGTCTAAGAACAATAATTTTTTTTATTGCACATTTACATCAATTCTAATTTAACATCCAGTCACCTTACTCTGAGTAAGTGTCTGTTCAGTGTTACAAAGTACTGACCACCATTTTCACCACTGGCTTCATTCACTCTGAAAAGTCTTGAAAATTGTTTTATCACAATATTGATATCATATTAACACAATTCCTGGTATTCATCTCCCTGAATTCTCTTAGTTTAAAAAAAGAAACAGCAAAAGAAATGAAAAAGTTCGAACACAACTCCATAGCCAATACAACAGACTACATTTCCCAGCAGCCCCAGTTCCCCGTCCCGCCGTATCCAGGAAGGAATGTCCTCGTTGTCAAGCAAACTTTGTCCGCCGCTACAGCAGCATTACCCTGAGCTGGACACAGAGCTTTCACAACAGCATTAAAACGTTGGAGGAGTTTTTATCATTTATTATTCTAATGCTTGTCAGGTAACTTATTTTTATTTAAATCAAACCTGTGTGAAATTGTGAGGCTGTAAACAGAACCGTGATGTTTTTAAAGCAGGTGGTGAGTTAACTAGAGCTAAGCGAGCTGGTTAACTAGCATTACTAAGCTATGTACAGTACAGTGGACCCTCGGCTCGCGAACGCGTCGGATGGCGAACAAATCGACGTACGAACAGATTTTGTACCAAGTGATGAACAAATCCTCGACTGATGTACAAGAAGCCACACACACTTCACAGCACAAACATTCAGTTTCGGTCAAGCACTTGTGGTGTGAACGTGTTCAACACATTTTTTCGTTGTGTTTCTCTGCATTTTTGCCCTATAAGTTTCATTATGGGTCCCAAGAAAGTGAAAATGGTAGTGAGAGTAAGAAGCCTAAGCGTATAACTGTTAAAATCAAGAAATAATCACAAAACATGAGAACCGCCACCAGATCCCTCCGCCAGCAACTACAACATATCCACCGCAAAGGTAACGCGCATTAAATCATCTGTTTATTTAAATTAGCTTTATTTTTCTATAATTAAGGTTATTGGAATTTTACTCTATGTTTTATTGCCACATATAAACCCATAATACACTTTAAAAACATGTTTTTGAGGGATGAAACACATTCATTGTGTTTACATTCATTTCAGTGGGTAAAACTGATTCGGGTCACGAACAGAGTCTCGGAACCAATGGAGTCTTGGGTCCAGTGTACACATAAGGTTATACTACTGAAAGCTATGGATGTGAATAATTCCATGTATTTATGATGCTGACAAATTATGTGTCATGCACACTATTCAGACAAAATTCTAATAAAGTTGGTTAAAACTAATTGGGGCGTTATGAAATATACTTAGCAGCAAGGCGAAAGGTGAAGGGATATAATGGATGTGTTACTGGATGCAGGAGACACCCCATGACTATGGGGAAATGATGCACTGATGGATTTTATGAGTATTAAATGGTGTATTTATGAGAACTAGACTGGAAATACCACTGCTGTGGTAAATATTACACAATGAGGAGTAGATATTGAAGGTTTTTTTTTTACTCATTTAATACACCTCTATATGGGCACCATTATTTGCACGAAGCACATCAAGATTCAATTCAATTTTATTGCTATAGCGCTTTTAACAATGGATATTGTCACAAAGCAGCTTCACAGTATATAATGTCCAATTAAAGGCTTATTAAGCTATAAACATATCTACAAGTGCATATATATATATATATATATATGTATATATATATGTATATGTATATATATATATATCCCTAATAAGCAGCCTGTGTCGACAGTGGCAAGGAAAATCTCCCTGAGATGACAAGAGGAAGAAACCTTGGGAGGATCGATGTTTTCCTCAGATAATTTTGGTCATCCACTTCTCCCTTTATCCAACACTGCCCCTGTCTCCATAAATTTCTTGTGCCATGCACGAATTGACAGGCGTGATGGTGGACGTCTTCCATACTTAATCCTGTAGTTTCGCTGAGTCTCTGCGTATCCGATTTTGTTTTACTAAACCACGGTACACACTGTGCCTTTTTTTTGAGGAGTAGCCATTTTTTGGGGTATTTTCATTTAACAGAACCTATTGCATCAACAGAGTGCCTGAAAACCACAAATGCAATGCGATTAAAAACTTTGATAACCACTGAGTACATAGAACAAATCTGACAAACATATCCCATTAATTGCCTTTGAAATAAATTTTTAAAATTGGGAAAGAGACTGTATGTATTGTGTGATACAAGAACATGTGAATACATGTAAGTTACAGTATGTCACACTAATCCAGGAATAATAGAGGTTTTCAAGAGTTTTCAAATTGTTTTGGCCAGTGACCCCAGTGTAAAGGCTCAAGTTTCTCATAACATGCAGAAATCTGTCCTTTGTACTGATCATCTGATCGTTATATACTGCAGAAAATTATATCAGTTGAAAATATCTTTCATTTTAACAAATCTATCTGACATTTCTTCTGATAAGATTATTCTGAATCAAACTTAAATCAAATGTTTTTCAGTGTTTTTACTCATTTTGTTTTACTCATCTTAATCTACTGGCAGGTCATTTTGCTTACAAAGAAGCAAATTAGAGATTTGAATGATATAAATAAAATATCACATAAATATGTTTAGTCCAAATAGATTTACACTCCACATTTACAAAGTTCGAATTTTACCTAATGCTGAAATATAGCTTGGGCTTACTGTTGAATAAATAGAAAACACACCCAAAAAAGTAGAGTTCGAGCACAAAAATACTTTTTTTTCACACACCAACCACCATTTTGACATGGGAGCATGTTGGACACAACACTGTTGTGGTCTGATGTATAATGTTGATGTTGATAATGGGTTTTTTTGTTTTGTTTTTTAAATCTTGTGTTATGCCGCTACTGCAAGAAATACCTGTGTCACACACACCTTCATGGAATATCATGGATGCATTTTTCAGGCTGGTTAAGAGAGGATGAATCTGGTTAGACGTCCAGGCACGGCTCATTCTTTTGTGACGGAGTTTGAGGGTTCTGGGCAAATCAACCCGACTCCTGTGACTGCTAAGGACTCAGATCTGCTGTTTGATTTTCATCTCTCTCCTGCAAAGCTGGTAAGTGCTAAATCTCAGACTGCTGTGAATGCCACAAGTTACAATTAATCTAATTATGAAGAGACTGAATATACAGATGTGTTTATTATTGGCCTTTTAGAGAAACCTTTCTGGGTCTGATGATCTACAGCAGGTCACAAGCCTGGAGATGTGGGTTGACACCCGGGAAACTACCTTGGGCAACTTTGGTGAGATTAATGAATAGTCTTCTACAGATATTTTTATAGCCTGGAATGATAGATAAAGAAACTGATCTGCATAATGAGCATAATTGTACACTCGTAAGTTTTGCTGCATTCATTGCTATCAGCAGCCAATTTTTCATTCATTCATCTTAAATAACCTCTTTATCCTGATCGGGGTCAGAGCAGATCCGGAGCCTATGCCAGGAACACTGTGCATGTGGCAGGAACCACAACCCTGCATAGGATACCATTGCTAAACAGAGTACCATTCATACACATTCACAATTAGGGGCAAGAGCATCCAGTCTGGCATGTTTTTGGGAGATGGGATTAAACCAGAGAACAAAAAATATAAACCTCTTCAGACAAAGAGAGAACAGGTGAAACTCCACATAGAGATCAGGATCAGACTAGAGATGTTGGAGCTGTGAGATGGCAATACTCCACCAAGTTTCCAGGCAAATTAAATTTTGGTTTCTCTGCTATGATCAGAGTTGTGGTTCAGTAGCAGTAACATCTTTATGTAACTTCTTACTTAGCTATTTTCAATGATCTTACTCACTTGTTCTTGATTCCCTTGACTCTGGAAAAAACACGATTGCTCAACGCAAGTTGGAGGAATGGACGTTAATAGGGTCAAAAAACGTGAATCAGCTCTCTCTATGGAAATGTTTTGTGCTAGTGGACAAAGTTTTAAGACATGTTTGCATCATCACTTTATTCTGTTGCTGTGTTGCAGGTGTTCACTTGCCCAATCTTGTGCAGCTGAAAATGAACAACAGTTTGATCTTATCTGTGCGGTAAGGTTTTCTCCTTTCACTTTTGCACTAGAGCTCTCCTTACAAAGTAGGCCAAACTTGTAGAGATGCTGTCAACATTAATTTACCAATATTTCTGTGGAAAAAAAACAGGCAATATCGGAACAGATAGAGATTATGAATATCTGGAAATTCATGCTGTTCCTCTTGTGGGTTGTGTGTGTGAGGGATCTCCCTGATGTGCTCCAGGATCTGTTTTCAATGAATCAAACATTAAAGAATGATGCCTGTGATCTGGCACAGGTGCAAGGCTTCCACTTCCCCACAGGGACAGGCTCATGATGGGTTGTGGCCCTCTGTTTTAAAGGACAGTAAATCCCTTTTTCTGAATGTGCTGTTATTGTGTAGTTAGAGATTGACCCTGTGTCTCAGTGGACAGTTTTGTAGATTCAACCCATCTGGAAAACAGGTTCAGTTGACACTTGAACAAATGGAGAAAACATGCATGAGCTTGAACACGTGTATATTTATGTGTTTGGGAGAGAAATGGAGACAGGTGGAGTCAGAACTGGCAGTAAGCCCTGTCCTTTTAATTCTGAGCTTTAATAAAGTTAGCAGATTGTTTATCATGATTTTTTAAAAATTATTATTTATGATTATAAATGATTAATAGCTTGCATACAGCTCCCCTGGTCTAATTTAAGTTTGACTGTAACTCAGATGTGAGGGCTGAGTGGTGGAAGAAAAGAGAAAGGCCACAAAAACGGACTAGACAGCTCAGAGCTGAGGGGACCTGAAAAACCCGATAGCATTTCCTGCGCTGGGATTCTGGGGCGAAGGGGGGAGTAGAGATATCCAGAGCATGGCTGACGGGAGAGGATGAGAGCGGACTGCAGAGAGAGCAAAGGGAAGTGGTTGCTCATTGTTTTCAGTATTTCCTCAGGGATCTTGGAATCAGTCTGTCCCACCTCCAAGTGCTCTTTCTGGTTCGATGCGGTCTAGCCGACTTGGAAGGGCTCCCCTCACTGTCCTCACTTAAGGTAATCACTGCATTCATACATGTGTGTAAACAAAAGAAAATAACAAACAAACAAACAACCTCCAGCAAATTTGGACAAGCAAATAACACTTTAGGGTACTAGATGGAGGAGCTTCCTGAACTGATAGGGAACATGACTGATAGGCAAGTAGAGACTTCTCTTTGTTCTGATTAGGTGGATATTGGTAGCGTATATGATTTGTTTTGCAGAAGTTTCTTTATTTTGTTGTGCTGAGGGAATTTAAAAAAAATGGGGGGGTTCTCTTTCAGACAAGGTTCCAATAAAAACCATTTGACAGAGCCCTGTGTTCAAGAGTTTGAGATGCCACAGAGGACAGAGTACTGGCCCTTCAATCAGAAGGTTGTGGGTTCAAACCCCAGTACTGCCAAGGTACTCTGAGCAAAGTACTGTCCCCAAGCACTGTACCCTGGGTGCTGTGTTGTTCAGCTGCCCCCTGCTTTACAAGAAATGGGTCAAATGCAGAGAGTTCATTTTGCTGTGTCACACTGTGCTGTGCTGTGCTGTGTTTCACATGTGACACAGTCCCTTTCACTTCACTCACTTCACAAGTGTTCTAATGAAAACATCATGTCGTACCTTTAACTTATAGCACTAGTGAAGGGCCAGGATTTTGTAGAAGTACATGTGTGATTTTTGCTCATGCTGCTTTGTTCTCCTCTCTCAGGAGCTGTATGTGGCCTACAACAGTGTGTCAGACCTGTGCCATGTATGCATGCTGGAACAGCTGGAACTGGTGGACCTCGAGGGGAATGATGTTGATGACTTGGTTCAAGTACAGTACCTGGGTCAATGTGGGAAGCTAAAAACCCTGACACTGGAGGGAAACCCTGTATGCACCTGCCCCCATGCAGGGGCATCACAGGTATAGCAATAGCAAATTCACTATTATTGCCAGGTTCTCAGCTGAACTTCTACCTAATAGTGTAAATGTACTATTTCTGTCAGTGTTTTTTTGTACATATTATTGCCATGGATAGCTGTCAAAACAACATATGAATCTGTGGATGTTGCAGTATGTCACACTAATCCAGGAAAGAAGAGGTTTTCAAGAGTTTTGAAGAGTTTTCAATGATTTTTGGCCAGTGACCCCAGTTTAAGGGCCCACGTTTCCCATAACCTGCAAATATCTTTACAGTACTTTGTAATATTGTAGTATTACATCATCTGATTGTAATATACTGCCGAAAATTATATTAATTGAAAATATGTTTAATTTGAACAAATTTATCTGACATTTCTTTTGATGAGATTATTCTGAATCAAACCTAAATCAAATGTTTTTCAGTATTTTTACTCATTTTGAGGTTCACTCGTTTTCATAATCTACTGGCAGGTCATTTTGCTTATAAAGAAGCAAATTAGAGCTTTAAATGATCTAAATAAAATATCACATAAATATTTTTAGTCCAAATAGATTTACACTCCTGTTATCTGTGCACATTTACAAAGATTGCATTTTACCTAATGCCAGAGCGTGTTGTGCTCCTGTAAGACGATAGGCTGAAATATAGCTTGGGCTTACTGTTGAATAGCTAGAAAACACACTCAGAAGTAGAGTTTGAGCACAAAAATACTCTTTTTTCACACACCAACCACCATTTTGATTAACATGGGAGCATGTTGGACACAGCACTGCTGTGGTCTGATGTATATTCGTCTTTATTCGTCTTCTGCCACTTAATCCCGTTCAGGGTCACGGGGGGAAGCTGGCGCCAATCTCAGCTGACATCGGGTGAGAGGCGGGATACGCCCTGGGCAGGTCACCAATCCACC
>JAQLOM010000012.1:6652189-6666271 GCA_030068315.1 Chrysichthys thysi | reverse complement strand
AATGGTTGTCTGTCTCTGTGTGTTGCCCTGCGGTGGATTGGTGACCTGCCCAGGGTGTATCCCGCCTCTCACCCGATATCAGCTGGGATTGGCGGCAGCTTCCCCCGCGACCCTGAACAGGATTAAGTGGCAGAAGACGAATAAAGATAATGGTGGCGAACAGGTGTTGTTTTGAGAATAATGCAGATAAGGCGCACGGGATAGATTGAAACACTGTATAAAATAAGCGAAGTTCTGACTGTAAGACGTTCTCACTTGTGCCTAGCACTTGAGAAGATCAGCTTGTCTGCTTTGAGCCAAATATATACCTGAAAGATATTTTTTTACTTTGACTTTATTTTTAAGTGAAAAGACGTCTTCGGAGAAGTGATTCGCCGCAACATCAGCTAGCTTGCTGGGACTTTGTTTATTCTTTGCGCACAAAAACAAACCAACCAACAGCATGTTTCAGGACTTTCAGGGCTCTGTAGAGCAGTGCAGTGTATCTTTAAGTGCTCGTGTGATTTGAGCGCCTTCCGCCATTTCCGTGTCTTCCCTGTGCAGCCGGTAGCGCCTGTCACTCCAAACCCAAACCGTTTGTGTGTCTTAGGGGGACTTTAAAAACCATTTATAATGTCTCACACAGACGTGTGAGGTAGGTGCACATGACTTACACACTTAACACAGTGCAGAAAGACATGCATGCGTTTAATAAACCGCAGTTTTATTCGGTTAGCAGCAGAGGGAGGCTTGGTGAATAAATAAAGCGAGCCTAGCAGAGGAGTTAAAATTAGCCCGAGTGTGGAAGGGCAAAGCTAGCATAGCATAGCATAGCGCTTTGGCTAATAACAGTTAGCTGGCCGGTTACAAGAGCATACAAGCACTGCGTATAGGTGGAAAGTCAGTACTCGGTTGGTCTGATACTAGTTGTTTTTTTTTAGTGTGGTGTTATAGGTACATTGTAAAGATTTAAACTTTTATTTGTTTGTTTTGTGTTTGTAGCTTGCGTTGCTTGGCACTCTCTCCGCCGAGTAATACAGGAACCAAAACAAAGCGTCTTGTTTAAGGGAATAAATACACAACAGATGATGTGATGCCAAAAACAGCAGACTGGACTTTAACAGAAATGTTTTTGATGTTTATTCGTCACTGGGTGCAAATAAGTAGTGAGGATATCTTTTTGAATTATCCGACGTTAACTACAGACAGTATTTGCTAGCTAGGTAGTTTTACCAATGTAAGATTTGCTTATAATGCAAAGGACAACGTAGGTCCCAAAGGCGACACATGCTGGGAGGTTTTTGTTTTGTTTTTTAATGTTAAGTGTATTTACAATATCAGGTAAGCATATATATGATGATCATGGGTTGGTCTTTTTGTTTGTATTTTGTTTGTTTTACATATTTTATTGTTGTTATTGTGGTTTTGAATTTGTCCAGGACTTAGATACACAGAAGTTTACATCTGCACTGTATCAGGATTGTAGCGTTTCAAATGCTAAGCCATGGATGACGAGGACAGCCAGGATGAGCTGATCAACAAGAATATCTGCCACGGAAAAGGCAAAAGACCCAACACATCTATTCTCTCTGATGAAGGTAAAGTGCACAAGGGCATGGTCCTCTGTTTGGACTGGTGCATTATCTAAAGTAAGATATGACAGGGTGTCTGTGGGTCCTTAAAAGTCTTCCTTAAGATTTACGTATTAAGTACATGAGAAGTGCAAACCATCTTGGTTATAATCTGACAACATCTCTGAAGCTCACTGTAGGCTTGAGCCTTTTTGAAAGCTTATATGCGATGGTGTAGTAGCTCATGGAGTTCATGTAGTTTTGGTGTTCCATTGTATAAACAACCTGTGTTTTTCCTTATACAGTCTCTTCTGAATGTCTTGGAATGGAAAGACCATTTGGGTTTGAGATCAAAAGATTAATACGAGATAATAGATTAGAATCTCAGTACACCTGCTCATTTATGCAGTTATCCTATTATCCAGTCGTGTGACTGCAGAACAATGCATAAAATCATGTTGATACAGGTATTGTTCACATCAAACATCAGAATGTCGAAAAACATGATCTCTGTGACTTTAACCATAGCATGGTTGTTGGATCTCCTGGGATTTTCACACACAACAGTTGCTAACGTTTACTTAGAATGCTGAACAAGACAGTTCCGTGGATGCAAACGCCTTGTTTCTATAAGAGGTCGGAGGAAAGTCATGTAAGTCATGTAATCACTCTTTAGATTCAAGGTTTGTTTACTGTCATCAATAGCTGTGTACAAGGACATAGTGAGATGAAATGCGTTCCTCCGTAATCAACCATGGTGAGCTGAAAAGTGTCTCCGCATGCACAAAGCACAGAAACTTGAGGTGTACAGGTGTTCCTTTTAATGTGGATGGTGAGGGTACAGCAAAAACTTTGCCATTCCAGTACTTTTGGAGGGGACTGTATGTGAGGATCATTTTTAGTAAGCTACTGTTGCATTTTAGGTGTCATTGAAAAGACCTAAAAGTATGAAATTTAACCTTGATGCTGCGGCCAGCCTGACATGGTGCATTTATGCTGTTTCTGATCTAATATTTGCACTATTTAGAGGAAGACGGTGACATCTCGTATGAAGAAGGTACAGACAGCGAGGAAGATGATGATTCTCAGGATGGAGAAGATGAACGTGGCGAGGAAGAGGATGTAGAAGATGAGAGTGATCGTAAGGACATGAGCCTTTCAGTACCTGGGTTCTGTATTTTATCTTAAATTCTGAAAGAAATGTTTGGGTTTAAAACACGAGATACAATGTGCATATGTACAAGTATTGGTCTCCAAAAGTCATTACATTGAAATTGAATTATGAGTGAAAAGGAACATTTGGACATTTTTTGTGAGAAGATAACAAAGACAAAGTAATATGAAATTTGTGGTGCTGAGACAAATTAACCAAGGCCAGCCACAGGATGTGTAGTTGCAGAGCTCTGCCTTAGTTTTCCTCAAAGCTCTTACTGCTGACTGCCTTGGAACCTACAGTGAGGGGGAATAAGTATTCGGACACTTTTATTTTTGTTATTTAATATATTTCTTGTTCTCATATCTAAATCAGATTTACACAAGTAATGTCTCCTGTATGAAACACCTGGTCGGATTACTAACTTTTGTGCACCCTATAGCTGCATTAGCATTTTTTCTGTTATCTGGGTGTTGGCAAATTTATGACTGATATATATGTAGTGCACTCCAGAATTTTCTTCTCATCCTGTGCATGTATTTGACAGATGAAGATGGTGAAAAGGAGCTGGAGGGTGCAGGAGGGACAGAACCGACTGACCTTGGTCTGAGTTCAGATGATGATGCTGAGAAATGCCCCATCTGCCTGAACTCCTTCATCGAGCAGCCGGTAGCTACACCACAGAACTGCGAACACTACTTCTGTCTGGACTGTATTCTGGAGTGGGCCAAGGTGAGCATGGCACTGTAGGGTCAACAGTCTGCAGGTCTCACATGTTTTTACTTTGGAAATGAATTATTTAATGATGTATTTCCCCCCTGTTGTCATTAGAATGCCAACTCTTGTCCCATTGACCGCATAGTCTTCAGTAACATCCTTCTGAGAAAATGCTATGGAGGAAAGGTCCAGAAGACGGTATGGAACTCTGTTTATTTAGTGGCTTTATTTCAATGTGTGGTGGCCCGGAAAAACCCATCAGATATCGTTGTAATCGAATTCTGTCAAACAGACCAAAAAAAGAATGAAGAATATTGGATTTTGCCCAACATATATTTTTTCAATGTATAGAACACTTGACATGTCAATTTAAAGAAACTGTAAATATATGTTTCCAAAACTATATGGGAATATTTAAATTTATGTATTAATTTTACCTAATCTTTCTGTAAAGATCACATTAGGGAAGTTGCCAGTTTCATAAATGCAGCAGTAAAAACAGTCAGTCTGTCTAAAAGATTTCTAATTGTTGCTAGTATAGTCTGATTTCCTTTCACTGTGAAAGCTGAGCTTTAACCAAGCTGCTTCTTCATGTTTGATGATCCTGCACCACAGTTTTTCAGAACTTCATAGTATAGTTCCTCATGTTTCGCGGGAGTTACGTCAGAAAACTTTCTGTGAAAGACAAATATCCGCGATACATGGACGCCACTCCCAAATGCTTTTTTTCCCGTATAGTGTAAGTCCTAAATTATTCTCCCACTATTTAAACACATTCTTGACACAATTAAACACATAAAGATAACATTTGTGAGCATATAGCGAGGTGAATTTTGTGTAGAATTCATAGCAACATCACATTTATAGCGAGTACTGTAATATGCTGTATACTACACTAACGTTGCCTGTACGCATATTTTAGCTACTGTATGTGTGTATTACTCTAGCCTAGCCTGCTCTGTTTTCTATACTGTATAATACTGTAATTAACAACCATGTGCTACAGACTGTATTTCAGAACCACTACAGTTGTCATAAACTACAGATGGTACTGAACCAACATAAGCAACTGAATCAAGAAACAGCTGTTTGACGAATCCATAAAAACAATTCACTATAGGTTTTGAGGATGCCACGATATACCAGAGAAATGTGCAAAAGAAAATTGATATAGTCTGAATAAAAATCTGCAAATAGCTGGGTACAAGAAATGTGAACCGCGATATAGCGGGGGATTACTCTATAGGAGAAAATGTCAAAAGTTTATCATGTGAAGGGTTTTCCCAGGCTGCTGCTCAGTTTCTCATTGTTTTCTACCGTCAAGTGATTTCCATGACTATTGATGGGAAGGGTATAGGGTATACAGACCCTTTCATTGAAGAGTTGGACCTGTCTGTCACGTGTACATTTAGATTACAGTTCAGAGGCCAGTGCAACATGAACAAGAAGAGCAGGTGAATGTGGATCTGGAGCAGACCAGATGTGAAGTGTGTGGAGGGACAGACAGAGAAGATCGCCTGTTGCTCTGTGATGGCTGTGATTCTGGGTGAGATGTTCATGCTGTATTTGTGTCCAACACACTCTGGGTCATGTTTAACAGTTAAGGTTTATAAAGCACCTGATCAGTGAATTTACAATTTGCAAACAAATTTTCTGTGGTTACCACAATGTCCTGCAGGCTTGTGCGATGTAGTAACGCCCTCATATCTGTGCACTGTTCAGGGATGACTATGTTATGCTTCTTCTTGTACAAATTTATTGTGGTGCTTTTTTTTTTTTTTTGCTTTTTTTTTTTCCTTTGAAAAAAAACCCCAAGTAAGTGTAAATGCTTGTAACCAGCAAAGCATCAAAGATTGTTCAGCAAAGCAAGAATATGCCATGCTCTTCCTATTGCCTGCTTAAACTTAAAGTAGTATGAATGCTAGCTTTAGATTAAAAGTTGTTAATGTTAGTGCATGCAAGGAAATCAGTAGTTACTTTCGCAACTCTTTTCTCTTTTTTTTTTGATTAGGACTCTTTACACTTATATTGGCACCCAGAGTCATGTCAACATTTCGAAGATTGAAAAAAATCAACACACATAAGTGAATTAAAATGTTTTAAAATATGTTTAAAAGAGCTTTTAATACTAACTTATTGGTTATGCAGAAAAAACAATAATATTCCTGTAAGCATTTAAGATTTCCTAAATATTTTTACAGGTAAGTTTGTTTTTAGCTGTTTTCGATGCTTAAATTGTTGATCAGGATTTTTTAAAAAGGTCAAATTAATCCTGCTGAAGCTAGGTGTTCTTTAATGTATTGCATTTATCACAGATTTTCCTGACACACTCGCTGTCCTCTTAAAGGTACCATATGGAGTGTTTAACACCTCCCTTGGATGCTGTTCCTGTTGAGGAGTGGTTTTGCCCAGATTGTGCACCAAACAATCACAGCAGAAGTGAGACATCTAATTTTGCCAGTAGCAACAAATAATTCTATTTTTATTTCCTGTCTTTCCTCTCATTATAATGTACAGATAATACAGTTATGGTGTTTTATAGCAGTTTTAAAACAGTTTCTAGCATACTCATGTCCCTCCTGACTTACTGAAAAGCATTTTGATTTGTTTCAGGGACTGAGCACGTGAGTGAGGACGAGAGAAGTGCCCTTCCTACCACCAGCCACTCTCGGCCAACAGGCTCCAGACCCATGCGTGCAATTGCACGGACGCAGCACAGCGAGAGGGTCCGAGCCAACGTCAACAGACACCGTATCACACAGGCACGCACTGCTGCACAGGTTTGCATGATGCTTCTGTCTGGCTCTTCTAACATACTGGTGCTTAAATTTAAGAGGAGAACTATTGGCTGTTGTCAGTTTCCTCAAAAGCATCACATTCTCAACACTGTAGCTCTTTGCTTCCTAATACAGATTAACGTGGTAGGAACATTATTAAGTGAGGACCAAAATGTTCCTGAGCCTACACATCACATGTGGCATCTGATTTGATTGGCATGAGTTGTGCCTGTCTGATGCTGATCCTGGAGATTTGGATGCTACATGGCACAGTTTCCCAAAATCATTGTAAAATTCAGGTCACCTAAACAGACAGAAATTTTCAATGTGATGCATTCTCTACCATTGTAATAGCATTGGAGTGTCTTTGAAGTGCATTGTGTGTGTAATGTTGGTTGTTACATTAACCTAACTGACCATGTGAACATCGTTGCACCTGTTGTGGAGTGTTTCTAAATAAGTATCACTTATACATGTGAAGAAAGCTGTTGCACTAGTTAGGATGTACCAGTGAATTTAAACTGGAAACTCGAGTGACTATTAGTAACGGTTATTTAGTGAATTAGGTAGTGTAACATGAAAAGTTGCTGCCATGTGGACATTAGGGTTAGTCGTTGGTGTATTGAAACTGAACTCTCATCCACCCTGTAGAGCAGACACAAAAAATCAAACTTTGTATACTGTCGTGGGTTTTTTTTTTTTTTGTATGTTTGCGTATTTGGGTAGGCATGCATTAAAATCTTGACTGAGTACTGCAGCACAGCATGCCTATCTGAATTATTCCTTGATACTGAGTGGAGGTTTTGATTGCCTGTTTCAGCTTGCACCTCAGTACCTGATGCGATCCACCTGGCTGGATGAGACCATCAATGCTGTAGTTGCTGGACTTAATACGGCCGTGTATGTGAGGGACTTAACTCCCCGCCCAAGAGCTCGCAGGAGACGCAAGAGAGGTAGGTAATAGAATTGGGCAGCATCAGCATCGCTTGTCTCTGTTTGTACCTAGAGTGCTGTGACCTGTGATGTTATTATGCATGACGTCATACGTTACTGTATGTTTGATCCTTTAACATTAACCGCTGACAAGAATAATATTTATATTAGCATTAATTTCTGCAATGTACATTTTGAATCTAGCATCAAGAAAGAAAACCATAAAAGGAGGGAAAGACATTGATGGTAAAACCTCAACCACGAAGGTGAAAAGGCGGAAGCGTACAGTGAGGAGAACAAAATCAAGAAAAAAAACGGTATGTTGTTTATGCTGTTTGACCCTAACCTCAGCTCTTTTAGTATTTGTCCAAGATTTGTCCTGCAAACAAATTTATGATGAGATGGCTCAGATGAGAAGTAAAGTTATTTTTAATACATTCAAGTCAAAACTGCCAGGCTTCTTTCTGTCTTGTTGCTTAAACACTAGGAGATGATTAATGCTCTTATTGATATTAGTATTGGACCTCTGAGCTATGAGAGCCCCTGTCATGCTGAGATGATGTGTTTGCTTCATTGTGTCCTCCCAGGTAGTGAAGAAGACAACAACTCAGGGTCGCATTGCGCAGAGCCTAGGCCTGAGGAAACCTAGCCGCAGCTCTGCTATCCCCTCTGTGTACCGCCCGTGTGAACAAACACTGGGCAGCATGAGAGCAGACATCGGAGCAGCCTCCCTCTCTATTTACGGAGACGCCTTTGATCTTGATCCCTTTGATAGTGGGTGAGTTTTTGATGCTTTACCTTGATATGAGTATGGATAAAATTAAATGTGAAAACTAGTTTTCGCAAATAGTTCACGAGTGGTTGGCCGTTCAAATATTTCTTATACTGTATAAAAACGCTGACATTTCAAAAGTAAATAGCCACCCCTTATTATGTTTTATCTATGCGGACTAGGGATGCAAATTATCGATTAATTCATTAATCGATAGCTGGCTGACCTTATCGATCGATTATCGATTAATTGATAAGCGGCGATTTTCCCCTGAATTTCCCTGTTTCAATAGGGTCTGTAAGAATATAAGCTAAATTTAGTTCAAATACTGAATTCAACAAATGTTAGTCCTTAATGAAGGATTGATTGTACCATTAGGAACACAGTGCAGCCAAATGCATGTTGTATTACAAAATAAATTCTTTATAAAAATTACAGCCACTTTAACATGAAAATAAATTGTGGACTGCCTCATCTCGTTGCATTTGAAACATTAGAAACATGAGAAGAAACAGAATAAATTCTGAATAGAAATCCAAACAGAATATTATTTAGCTATAGCCTATATAATATAAATTAAGTATTAACCTAGTAGGCTATTAATTAGGAAAACTTGAAACATTATCAGCATTAATAATCTCCCTTAATCTGAGAAGGGTTACAGTAAAATTACTAGGGATGGAAACTTGGCTTTGGGAAAACTGATTTGGGAAATTCGACCACGGGGTAATGCTATTGGTTGTCCTTGACTACGTCATCATCATGAATATCATGAAAACCAGTAACCCACCCAATCTGAGTGGTTTTACTGGGGGGTGCGCATGCGCAACCAGTAAAATCTGAAACAGAGTTGGGGGGCAGATTAGCCTCCGGGATTATCATACATGCGCACAAAGGCACACAACGGTGTTCAGCTGGTGTGCTGTCGGCTCGCTGAAATTTAAAGGTTTTCTTAAGAGACGTGGTGGTGGTAACGCTGAAAATACAACTAAACGCAGTAAACAAAAGGGGACCGGAAACGACTGGGTTGGCGGAAATTTTATCGGAACTACATCAGCATCCCTCTGTGCATATGTTTAACTGGCAATTAATTTAATTTATTCAACCAATTTCTTATCGACAATTAATCGATAGTTGATTAATCATTTGCATCCCTAATGTTGACACCACCTAGTGCTTCAAACTTGTTAATATATTATTTTTCATTTCAGATTACAGTATATTAATTGTGTATAGCCTCTAGCCATGCTGTCAACACCGGAAGTAAGAGTTGTGTGATTTTTAAAGAGGGCATATTGTAGGTCAGTCTGAGGGTGGACTTAGCCATTATATAATTGCACAAAACCTTGGGATTCCTCTTGCCACAGTCAACAGAGTGTAACAGAATCAACAGCATCCCACTCAGATTGACCTGGGCCCTCTGACAGGTGTCTTCAGACTGTAAAGAGTATTGTTAAAAAATCATTTTAAGGCCTCTGATGTTGCAGAGAAACTCCAAATGAGTCAGAGTACTTCTGTGAGTATCTTGACTACTAAGGCAGAGCAGGTAAGAGGAAGTTTCTAGGAATAAATTTTTAAAAAGTGATGGTGTGTATTTACTTTTGAGATGTCGGTGTACACAAAGAATTAAGTGGTTATCCTTAATACATTTGCCTTTGTTTGTTCATTCTCAATCTTATTTGCTTTGAAATGGCTATTATATTTAATGTAAAATTGTTTACTTGTTTTGCTTCCATGAGTGTTGACAGTGTATATTTAGGCCTAAAGAATGAAACTCTGTTTTTCAGGGATGAGGAGATTGAGCAGGCTCCAGTTCAGCCCTCTTTGCTGGAAGCTAAACGGTGGGGTTTGTCCCGCTCTGCTCTGCGCTCACACCAGCCTGTGGCCAGACCCATACTTGCTGGTTTGTCCAGGTGCCCATGCCGCACATCTCTTTATACAACCCCTGGCAAAAATATGAAATCTTGTATTTTATTTAACAGCTAAAAATTCTGGTATTGTAAAACATACCTCAAAATATTTAATGAAATTGTTGTAATTAATAACACTTCTTTTTCTTTTAGATCAAGTTGAGGAAAAAGTTATGGAATCACTCAGTAATGAGGAAGGAATTATGGAATCTAAAAAAACCTAAAAACTAAAAAAAAAAAACCACAATTAGTACTTTGTTGCACCTCCTCTGACTTTTATAACAGCTTAAATTCTTTAAGGCAGGGACTTCACTCATGAAGAACAATATGAGAGATCATATCATCAGAGATATTCAAACCTTTTGAATTTTTTTCCATATTTTTTGACAGGGGTTGTATGAGTAAAATGCAGTTTATCAGCAAATCTCTGTTCAACTAAAACTGTTGCTGCACTGCAAGCGGTTGGACCGTAGCAAGTAAAGATATCTTGAATACGGTTAAATTTGGCAACATTTTTTCTTTATTATATTGTTTTTAAGCAAATATAAGATTGTGATTATTGCTGAACATTTTGTATTCATTTCAAGCTTGAAATTGTCTTATTTTGTCTTAATTGTCCTAATTGTCTTATACTTATTACTATCAACTTCCAGAAAGAAGCAAAAAATGATCTGTCAATTGATTAAGACAATTATAAGCTTTAAATGAGGAAATGTTAGTTTTACATCCTAGATAAAACCTGATTTCTGACTTATGTTTACAGTATACTCATGTACAAGGATATAATGATGCTATTCTTGCAGCCTTCTGGTGAAAGCTAAGATTAAAAGTATTGCCTGAATAAATACTTGCCTGGGGTACGGGGTGGCCATACTAATGGTCTGTACATAGAGAAAGCATATCCGTCTATGATGCATGTGTATGTGTGTGGTTGGTTAACAGGCGAGGGCACAGTATCCCTCAGGTGGAGGAGGTAGCTGAGGCCGCACCAGTCCCTGACTTGCTGGGAAGTATCCTCAGCGGCCAAAGCTTGCTGCTGATGGACAGCTCTGATGTGGTTATCAGCCGAGATGGGTCTCTTAAAGCCCCTAAACCTGGTAAGTTTTCAATTTATTATTCATGTAGCCTCTACATCAAATACAGGCCGAATATGCCTCATAATTGTTCTCCTTTTAGCATGTTTGTCATCTCCAAGGAGAAGCATCTCAGGAAGCTGTGCTTTAGAGCAGACACCTTCCACAGAATCAGCTGACTTACACTCCAGCAGAGAGCCTGCATCTTCCGTCAGCCCTTTAGCAAACTCCTCACAGAGCTCCTTACGGCCCAATCCTGCCCCCGTAACGTGCTCACCATCCTGCCCACTCCCTTCCCATGCACCCACATCTGTTCGCGAGCACCCACGTTTATCTACACCGCTTCCAAACAGGCCAGCTCCCACAAACTCCACTGGAACTGGACACAATCACTGGGGCATCTCTAACATCAGAGGCCAACCCCCAGCAAGGGGTACAAATGGAGCCCCTGATCGTCTTCTTGGGGAGAGGCGAAATACGACAGACACCCCTGCAAAAAAGCCTCCCCCCAAGCCAGTATGGGTGGATGTATCTGTGTTGCCAAGAATACCAAAGATTAAAAGAGAAACCAGTTCAGTGGCACATGGCAGCACTGGGAGCAGTAGCAACAACTTACCAGAATCTTCCATGACGAGTTTAGCGGGTGACAAAAGTCGGCAGAGTTCTGTTGACCAACGGGGAGCAAGTGAAAGCAGGCAGGGTAGGCCGATAGATGGTCAGAGGCAGAGATTGGACAGAGCTGTGCCTTCGGCTTCTTTTTCTAACTCTTTCTCTACTCCATCAACCTCTGCTAATGTAACATCTAATTCACAGCCGTCCTCTTCTTCTTCTGCTATTAGTTTTCGCATTAGCAGCAGTGGAAACCCATGGCATGCTCGGCGACTTTCTGCACCTGATCAAGTCCTGCCTGCAAAAGATAAGGGATCTGAGAAGAGAAACCAGAAAGACAAGCAGATGTTGCTGTCGTCTTATTCCCAGGCTAAAAAGGCCTCTGCAGACAGTGAGGTCTATGATCCCTTTAATCCCACAGGATCTGATGCCTCAGACTCTGAAAATGAGAATGAAAATGACAAGACTGAAAGGAATCTTCAAAGCCCTCCACCCATGGTACAAACTATGGGGCAAAATGAAGATGCTGAACATGAAATTAAAACCGAGTCCATGGATTTGGATTTACCCAGAGACAATGAAATGTCAGGGATGAAAGTGCAAGTTAAAAAGGAGCCTAGCTCTCCTAAGGAAGACTCATGGTCCTCACCTTCTCTTCAGCCAGCCGCTCTGCTTGCAATTCAGTCTGAGAGTCTTGCCGCTCTTGGGGCATACAGTGGAAGCCCTGTGGGCTCTGATGCTGAAGACAGTGGAAATTCTGAAGGTCTGTTTACAAAGGCTCTGGATCATTCCAGATCTAGCTCAACTTCCAGTCACCACAGTGATCAGAAGGTCAAGATTGAGGTAAAGACTGAACCAGATCTTGAACCATCTCCTGTAAAATCCACTTCTCGTGTTGTGTCTCAGGTAACCAAAGGAAATGGGTTTATTCATGAACTGTCATCTTTATCAGGGAGTACTGATGTGAATCACAAGAGCATGGAGAAAGAAATAAGATCCCCATGCACCAGTTCAGGAGATGAGAAGAGATCACAGTGCGCTTCCAGCAGACCTCCTTTCAAAGGAGGGCCTGATATGCAGAAGAAACAGTCACGGTCTGAAGACCGAAGGCGGTCACATTCGAAATCTCCACACCACAGACGATCTCGCTCAAGATCTAGAGAGCGAAGCCATGCACAAGACAGGAGGTGCTCAACTCGCTCCAGCAGCAGTGAAAGCTCGAGGAAGAAAAGAAGAAAGCACGAGAGCCGTGACTGCTATGGCAGCAGGGAGAAAGAGGGACAGAAAAGGTACAAGAAGAAAAGATACTCTCATTCGCGTTCAAGATCTCGATCCAGGTCATGGTCCAGAGAGAGGAGGAGAGAACGAACATTTTCACATAGTTCTTCCTCAAGATCAAGGGACAGACATGAAATAAGATCAAAAAGGAAAAGGTCTAGATCAACTTCTAGAGACCGGAGACGGAGAGAGAACGTTTCAGAAGGCCATCACCACAGAGCGCGGCACAATGACAAAAGTGTAGACAAAGCTTCCGCAGAGGAAAAGGACTCGTCTCGCAGTATAGACAGAAATGCGCTCTTGCTGAAGACGGAGTCACAGATGGAGCAAAATAAATGTGACCCTGCACTTTTGTTTATTCCAAATAAAAAGGAGACTGATTCCAGTAGTCAAGAGAGTTTTACACAATTAACTGAAGAGTCTGGAAAGCAAATTTCAGAGGATGCTCTTTGGATTAATGTGTCGCAAAAATCACATGAATCCAAACCTGTTCAAATCAAAGAAGACTCCCCATTTAGTAAGATTAAAGAGTCCCAACTACTAAAGGATCAACCACCAAAGCAGGTCAAAGTAGAGCAGATTTGGCCTGATGATGATGATGATGAGGACTCCTGCAGTGATGATGATGCTCTCGTGATTAATTTATCACCACCTGACCCTGCTCCGCCAGATTGTGAAAAGATGTCTGATTGTGAATCAACAAGCCTGCCTGTGGTGCCAGTGGAGGAGATTAAGGTAGAACATCTGCAAGCATCATCATGTCCAGTAAAACAAGAACCAGAGGACTCTTCAGATGAAGAGATCAATGTGGATTATTTGATTGACAACTTGGACTTCATTAAGAAGGAGATGAAGGATGAGCCAGTAACTGATGCTGCAGGTACTGTGGAGCCCCAGGCGGATATGGACAAGGAGTCAGCAGGGGTCAAACAGGAGATGGAGTCAGTGTTGGTCATGGCAGGCACCAAATCCAAATCGCAGGGTAAACGAGTCACCTGGAATATTCAAGAGCCAGTAGTGTCCCAACCAGACAAAATGAGCAGTGAGTAAATTATTATTCATTTGCATTTCATATAGATGTTAAAATTCTGAAGATTTGTGTTGTCAATTCTGGTCTCAAATGGGTTTTGATGTACAGGGAAACTAGACAAGTAGGCCGCTGTGTTTGTAGTCTTTTACTGTGTATATACAGTACCGTGCAAAAGTTTTAGGCACGTGCAATGAAATGCTGCGAAGTTAAAATGACTTCAAAAATAATGAAATTAAATCTTTCCACTCAAAGGAAAAATACTACAACATGCAGGAAACGG
>JAQLOM010000012.1:6618380-6629387 GCA_030068315.1 Chrysichthys thysi | reverse complement strand
ACACACACACACACACACACACACACACACACACACACACACACACACACACACACACACACACACACTTTATGGACCTGAACTCTGCACAGCAGTGATGGAGCAATGGGTGATCAAAAATGTAGGGGGGATCTGGAGGTTTAAGCTTTTATTACCAATAAACATGGAGCAGTGAAGACATATGCTACGCTGTAAATGTTCTCAGCACCTGCTTTAGTGTTGACTTAAAATCCCCCTCACCAATATCTAATCAAACTACCAACAAATGGCTCCTCTTTCTGGAATTTTTACTCACGTTAAATGTGATTTTTTGTCTCGTGGACTGTTATTCACAGAGAGTCGATGCGCAACCCGGGTAATCAGTCAGAAGAGGCAGGACTGTAGAATTATAGGACCTCCACTGGGGTCGTGTCTAAAGATATGGATATCTAACATGGAAACATTAATAACAGAAACCGAGCTGAAAAGTACAACCTAATAAGCTACATGCTTAACATGTCCCTGATACCTCATGGAGACACTTATCTCTCATTGTTTACTATTAATAATGACACCATAAATGCATACACCAGATCCATTCAGTTATAAATCCATTACAAATGAATTATTGTGCTTCATTTGACATTTTTTTCAGTTTTAGTGAAGAATTAAATGCAATACTATAAATGTGAGACACAGCACACTGGTAAGAGGATATTCAAATATTAAAATACCCAGGCTGATGCAAAACTTTGTGTCCTTAAATAGTAAAATTATATATATGGAACACATAATGGATATCACATTTTATGCTACGGTACACAGGCTTGAATATAGCGTTATAGGTCTGCAAGACGCTAAATACAGAGGGTGTGTCTGCTGGAATGTACATGACTGTCTGCCTCAACGTTGCTTGCTAAACTTTGCATACACAAGGAACATAACAAAGCACAAGGTGTGACTCATGTTTCAACAGAAGACCTTGCAGACTACCAGGCCTTGTGGCATGAAGATATTTTCTCAGCAGTGTAAATGCAGACCAATCCAATTTTAACATCCGACCATAGTTTCTGCACCGTTGATATTTGCATGATAAACGCTGTGCAATTGATGGCAGTCTGGCAAAACTGGGCTTGTCTAGTCTTGGTTTTTTTTCTGTTTTTTTTTTTTTTGTAGTGACACTGCCCTTAGGCCCATACAACTTGATTGATATATCCCACATCCATAGAGCCCTCTATCCAGAGAAAAATAAATTAACAGTGTGTGTGACTCTTCATACCAGGGATCTTTTTATTACTCTCATTCAATTAACTAATAATAATAATTACAGAGTAAAAGGTCAGGGATGTGTGAGGGTGCTTAAAGTAATACTTTAACCTACGTAAGCACATCCTGTCTCACCACACATTCTCATCAACATTAATATACCAATCATCAGTCTAGTACTTATACTACAGCACTATATGACAAATCATTGTGCCTGCTATAAGGAATTAGTCTGAAAGTTTAACGTGCTTTGGGTGAGCCTGAGTGAGAAGGGAAGAAATGCACATTCCCATGAGCTTCTCCATCTGTTCTCCTTCATCTCTTGGTATCTCTTAAGTAAAAGTGTGTGATTCTTACGCAGTGTGTGTGTGTGGGTGTGCACGCGCATGTGTTTGTCAGGCTGTGGTGGTCCAAGCCTGTGTCACACAACACAATAGAGATAAGTAATCTCATTGCCACTACAAGAATGTCAGATCTGTCCTCTTTTCTTCCAGGAGGTCCTTGAGCAGATGCCACAGTGGCAGTTCACAAATGGAGTTAAAACAGGAGGGCAGTGTGAGAACTGAAACAGGTAGCCTGTCTGCGTAATTGTAACCCCCTTCGTTTAAAACCTGACAGTAGGCACATTAAAAAATCCTTGCTGTTTCCACAAAAGATTGTTTGCTTTAGTAATAACTGTCAATTTGGTTCATGTAGCTGATCAGTCTGCATTTCCTAGCGCTGTCCTGTGGCACAACTGGTGTATAGGTCAGGGGTTAATTTAATTACTTCTGGTAGAGAAAATCGTAAAGGAAAACACCAGAAAACACCATTTTCTTTTATTTGTAGCCTGCATTCTCTGTCATAATACACTTTCAGAAACAAAGGTGCCACACTGTACTGTTCCCTGCTGCTAAATGGAACCATCAAGATACATTTTTATGTATCTTTTAGAGTAAACCTTTAAAGGTATATAAGTGGTCTGTAAAGTTCAGTTATGTATCTTAGGTGTATAGATAGCCTACATGCTGGGCAACATGGTGGTGCAGTGGTTTGCTCTGTCATCTGTCGGTTCTGGGTTCGAACCTGCTGTCTGATGGGGGCCTTTCTGTGCAGAGTTTGCATGTTATCCCTGTGCCTGTGTGGGTTTCCTCCAGGTCCTCTGGTTTCCTTCCATAGTGAAAGGACATGCTGATTAAGCTGACTGGCTACTCAAAATTGCCCATCAGGGTGAATGTGAGTGTGAATGACTATCTGTCACCTGTCCAGGGTGTACCCTGCCTCGCCAACCTGTCCCCATTGACCCAACAAAGAAGTGGATGTATAAGATGATGTATAAGAAGAAGACGTTAGACAGCCTTCATAGAGCTTACATGGTATTGTCTCAGTGAGAGGGACAAGTACAATTTGGTACCTTTAATTCTGAGAGTGTACAGTAAATGTGTCAGTAAAGGGTGAAAGTACAGTAAAGGGTGGTGTTGCACATTTTGTACCCTTATAAAGCTATATATGCCTATCTTTTACCGAGAAAGATAACCCCTTAACCTTTACAGCTACACTTAGCATAAAGATACCCTCAGTTTACCCTTAAAGCTTTATTTTAAAAACAGAAAATCCTTCCTCCCCACTGCCATCAGACTCTATAACTGCTCTCTCCGTCACATGTCCACACAGTAATCCGTGCAATAACCTGCTCCTACTTTTAATGTGCAATCTCTTCTTATCAGCATTAAATCACTAATACTAATACTAAGTACAATAACTATCATGCGCAATAGTTTATAGTAGATCACTTACCAATATTTTTATACATAGTATTTATATCCACCTTTTATAACCAATATCCAACTTGAGATCCATATCCTCCTGAGACCGAAAGACTAACGGTGTGTGCCTTGTCCTTTCTCCTCACTCTTTCGCCTTTTTTTGTAACTGATCACTATTCAACTTGATCATTGTCTCCAAACAGGAAGACGTTTGACAAAAGAGTAATACCCAGTGGTCCTCATATGAGGATCTTACAAGGAAATACACACAGTGGAGTTTGGGGGAAAATGTGATGTCCTCTTGGGAGGACAGTGGGGTCTTAGGAGGATATTAATGGCATTAAAACGTTTTCTTGAGGGTGACACCACAGTGACGAGGCAGGACAGGCCTAGCATTTAGGACTCAGCTCAACGATTGTTTACTTTGATTGCAAACGTCTTTAATCATTCCCAGTTCCATTTATTTAATTGTTTGTTTGTTTATTATTAATTTTTGTTTCTGTGACAGAGGGGCGTTCTGTTCAACTGAAATCCCACCCACGATCATGTGTGTAAATCAGGTGCACTTTTACTCTCTTGGTTTAGCCGATAAGGAGAAAGGGGTGACGAAGAGAAAGCGGAACAGCTCGCGCCCTGATGAACCTGTGCATGCGCGAGCTCAGCGCCCAGTAGCCAATAGGTTTGCGGCGCGTGCTGGTCGGGTGCTGCTCGTTTCCCTCGCGCCTGCGTGTCGCGAGCTCTGCCTTATCTCGCGCGCTGATTTTCGGTTAGATAATGCGGCGTGTGGCCGAGGAGATGTTTGCTGATGTAGGTTTGCGCCTATCTGTGACCGATAGCAGGGGCTTTCTCTTCTAAAGAAAGCCTGAAACTTTTCAGGTCTGGACATATTTGTTTATCGCCGTCCGGGGATTTCTTCGTCCTTTATCAGTCTGGCCTGCAGGTGAACTGCGTGTCAGCAGGAAGACATGGGAGAAGGAAAGGTGAAATGAGCTGGAAAACACCAGAAACGTCACATACATGTAGATGTGACTGTGTGAATAATACAAGTTTATAAGGAGCAAAGCAGGAACATTTCATTATTTTATGTCATGTAGTTGAAGGAAATTTCAAGTGAATTCAAGGGACAACAAGTGATCACCTGTGAAACACATTAATAATAAATGTCAGAAAGTCAAAAGGCTGAAAAAAATGCAAACACATGCCCTGTATGTGAGAAACATTAAAATATATCACACATGCGAATCAAAACATGCACCACATGCCATCATATTAAAACAAAAATACAAAAACATTCTGGGCACACACACACACACACACACACACAAATATATATATATGTATTGAAGGAACAATGATGATTGTGATACACTAAAAATGGTAAAATATTTAGAAAGTATTTAAGATTTGCACGGAGGCATCGCGTAGCAGCATACGAGGAACGATATGTTCAGACGATGCTCGGAAGTATGCGGGCGATGCCCAGATGTACACATCATTCGCCTTGCATGATGCCTAACTCTCTCACGCAACTCACGGAGTTAACTTGTGTATTGGTGTACTGTACAGTGCATTACCATGTTTTTTTTGGTGTGCTTTAAGAGCTAATTTTAATTCAGAACATGTCTTCCAAACGCCCCAGCATGTCTCGTACAGGAAAAGACTCCTGGGTAGGCTAGGCTAAGCAGTGTTTCGACATACGATTTTTTCCACTTACGATGAGCATATCGGAAAGCATCTCCATCATAACCTGAGAAGTACCTGCATATATATATATACACACACACACACACACATACACACATATATATTCATACCCATACCAATTAACTGATTGGCATACTACTGTTCTGTTTTGGGAGGTGGGAGGAAACTGGAGGACTTGGAGGAAATGCATGTGGACACAGGGGGACATGTACTGAAATTCCACACAGTCAGTAACACAAGCACAATACCAAACACAATATACACAATAACAACCACCAAATTATTTCATGGACCTCAACAATATAGCTGCTTTTGAACCAAACAGTTCTGTGGACTTGTTGAGAGGATCTAGTCCCTGGGGGGCTCTCCTGAGAACTACACACATTTAAGGGCCTTTTTTCTGTTTGCATTTGCACCGCCAGTAGGAACGCTGAAATTATGTAAAGCTGAATCAAAATTATACTGTATTTCACCCAGTCACATTTCAATGAAGTCTGGACTTCACTGACGGTCTATTTTTCACTGTTCGTCTATTTTTAACGCTGACGTTAAGAGTTGTTGTTTTCAAGGCTAAAGTTTTACATGGATTTAAAGCTGTACCCAACTCAGAATTTTTCCAGTTGACCTGGATTCACCTGTTCAATACAAAGACACTTCGTACAGACTTTGGCAATCTGTCAATTAGAAAATCCATTGGTGATATATTTTCAGTGATTTAGTGATGATTTCAACCATTGTCACATATTTGCCCCTTGCCTTTTACTGTAATGCTCCTCTTTGTTTATATTAACATATGTCTGAAGCACACATGTATTTTTGTTTTAATCAAGCTCTTGTAGCCTATATTTTTTTATTTGACTTCAATTTGTCAATCACTATGCCTCAGGTTTCAGCTTGTCTCATCTCTTAACCAGCAAATGATGTGACGTGGATTTTTTTAGCAAGCACATTTTTCTATCTGTGTTATCCTGTTGGTGTATAGACACTGACTGACAAAAAGAAATGACTGCTTGACTTGAATAATCTCACTACACTTGCGTATGTCTATATGGAAGCATGCTTCTGCCACTGAAATTGTTTTCCATCTGTAAGTCGAAATTTTGAGATAAAGGTACGTCATTTCCTTGTTATTAGGAAGCAGAAGGAGCATGTGCATGTGTGCTTCAAATGTTTTCTTTCTGCTCCAATTTGTGTTCTTGTGTAAAATACTTTTGAAGGTATGTTTCCTGATAAAAATGCCATGTGATTCAGCCAGTAAAGCAAGGTTTTATCATTTATAAAACCACACTGAATGTAATCGGCAATTTGTTCATTCATGACTGTTAGCTATAGCACTGGTAGCTGATGCTTTCTGCCTTCTGCTTCCGAGTAGCAAGGAAACGTGTAACCCGGGTAACGTACCTTTACGGAGCTTCCTGATTGGCAGAACTAAGTCGAAATTTCGAGTTAGGTACCTTCAAATTTTGAGTTATTATCTCGAAATTTTTACTTACTAACTCAAAGTTTTGAGATAGTTAATTAAAAATTTCGAGATACTTAACTCAAAATTTCAAGTTACAGACGGCATTTTTTTTTTCAGTGGCAGAAACAAGCTTCCAAACATGTCTGGACTATTCACATGGTTCCTATTGTTCTGGTATAGTATCTACCCTGAAGTAGGAACTAAAAAAGTCCCTAATAACATAATTCTAAGAACTATAATCATTCTCAGTTCCTTCAGTGCAAACAGACAAAAAGGGGGTACTTCCTCGAACAGTTCTAAGAACTATGAAAAGGTTCTGCTGGTCCCAAAGCAGCTAATGTGGGAAGAGGGGAACAGTACTGTTCAAATTAAATACAGAATCAACACCGATACAAAAGAAATGTGATTATCAGACATTTTACATAGACATGCTGTCTTTGTCTAGGTTTAATTTAACTAACTGCAAAGTGAATTATTTGGCTATCAAATTTAATCAAAATCCATTCACTTTTAATGAGCCTACTGGATGAAAACATGTTTGATTTATCCGGCAAACATAATTGAGGAAGAGAATAATAGAGAATAATCTGGCTATGCAAAGTATGCTAAGCACTGAGGTGATTCCATGATCAGGGTGTCATTTGTGTCTGACTGATATTATAGTTGTGCTCATAAATTTACATAGCCTGGGAGATTTTGTAAAATGTGTACCATTCTGTAAGGAAAACGCGAGTAATCAGGCAAAACACATCTCTTTTATTTTTAATTGGATTCAAATTAAACCACGAGACATCTCAAAATAACACAATCATTAAAGTAAACATAATTTAGAAAATACTGTGATGCTCCCTGTTCAAAAGTTTGCATACCCTTGGTTCTCAGAACTATGTATTCCCCCCTTTAGCATCAGTGACGGCTAGTAGTCTTTTGTGATAGTTGTGGATGAGCTGCCTGTTCTTCTTGGCAAAAAGCCTACAGTTCCTGTAAAAATGCACGTTCGACATCTCCCCAAACTGGCTCAATGATACTGAGGTCAGGAGACCATGAAGACCACTCCAGAACCTTTACTTTTTTCTGCTGTAGCCAATGATAGGTCATTTTGGCCTTGTGTTTGGGATCATTGTCGTGTTGGAAAGTCCAAGTGCATCCCATGCGCAGCTTCTGGGCTGATGAGTGCAAATTGTTTTCCACTGTTCTCTGATAACATGCTGCATTCATCTTGCCATCAACTCTGACCAAATTCCCTGTACTGCTGCAGCTCACCCCCCTCCATAACATCAGAGCTCCACCGCCATGCTTCACAGTAAGGATGGGTACTTTTCATCATAGGCCTTGTTGGTTCTTCTCCAAATATTGTGTATATGGTTGTGGCCGTAAAGTTCAATTGTGTTCTCATCACTCCAAATCACTTTTTTCCAGAAGTTCTGATGCTTCTCTAGGTGCTGTTTGCATATTTCAAGTGGCCTATTTTGTGACATTTGCGCACTAATGGCTTTCTTCTGGCAACTAGACCATGCAGCCCATTTTTCTTGAAGTGCCTCCTTATTGTGCATCTTGAAACATCCACACCACTTTTCTGTAGAGAAGCCTGGATGTCAGCTGAAGTTATTTGTGGCCTTTTCTTTGTGTCCTGAACAATTCTCCTGGCAGTTCTCCATGAAATTTTTGTTGGTCTACCTGACCGTGGCTTGGTGTCAACAGAACCCCTCAGTTTCCACTTCTTTATGAGAGTTTGAACACTGCTGATTGGCATTCTCAACTCTTTGGATATCTTTTTATATCCCTTTCCTGTTTAATATAGTTGAACAACTGTCTCTCTCATGTCCTTTGACAGTCCTTTTGCTTTCCACATGGTTGAAATTTGCAGGTGACTGTCAAGAGCCCAGAATCTCACCAACTTTTTGTACACAGACACTAATTACAAGCATACAAGTCACAGGTGTGGACAATTACTCTTAATATCCAATTGACCTGTGTGTCTCAATTTGTGTGTATATTTTCAAGCCAAAACTTCAAGGGTATGTAAACTTTTGATGACAACCATTTGTGTGCTTCCACATGTCATTATGATTAAAAAAACAAAACAAACATAATTGTGTGATAATAAATGGCTTCGTCCAATCGCTAACTCTTTATGCAAGAGAAAATTTTGGCCATGGTCAATCTTATTTTCTCAAAAATGGGCCGTACTTCACAAGTTCTGCCAGGGTATGTACATTTATGAGCACAGCTGTATATATGCTCATATGTATTAAAATGAAGCTAAAGTATCTTGGCATAAGTAAAGTGTGTTTCATAACAACCCATGGGCATGTATGAAATGTATGAAACATCAACTGTCATGCTTGAAACATTCTTTTCCATGTTAAATTCATTATAGGTTAGGAAAATTGTCCTTTTTATTCTCACAACATTCACCCTTATGAAATAGGAAATATTCCCCAAGTCACATGTTCACCAGGAAGTTGCATCATCTAAATCACACAAAGACCATGTGGGAAAAAAACGTTCTCTCATTCTTTTTCTTTTTTTTTTCCAATGATATTGTGACTGATTGGTGAGGTTACTTTGAAAATACAACCATGATACCCAAATTAGAGACTGAAAGTAAATTATTAATTAGGAAAAAATATGTAAATGATTAGAATGTCCTTACTTTCTTTATGTCATTAGCATGGATGCTAACCACATTTTGAATTTTTGCTAATTATAAGGTAAAAACACAACTCCATTGCTTTCAACACTGTTACTCAGTTAGAAAGGAAAACTGAGGTACTTTCAGCAATGAAACCTTGAAAAAAGGAGAAATTATTACATGTGATACACACTGTATGTATAACCAAATGCATGCTTTCTTATATGTAATGATGGAAAATGCAAATAATAATAACAGAAATAATAATAATAATTATTATTATTTAATTATTTATAAGACTTACAAATACCACCCAGTATTTGTAATTGGGAATCATATACTGTCTAACAAGTTATTGTAAGAGAAAAATGCTTTGGATTTATTTTGGATAATGTTTTTGCAGGAAGAACATTGTTAATAAGCTCAGCTACGTAAAGGGTGAAAAATCAGTATCTTACTGATATGACATACCAGGCAACCTGTGACATAGAAAGATGGAAAATTGTAAAAAGCAGAATAATGAAAGAAATCATAGCTGTAAACAAACCTTAGCAAACAAGCCAGGATATTGGGATTGGGATTTTAACGAAGCTAGTATGTAGCTGTCTAGAGGCTATGTGTCACTGTGATTTGTCACAGATATTAAAATGGATTTCATGATGTGTACCTCTATAAGGTACACATTACATGCTACCAAATACATATACTGTGTAGCTATTTCATGAGTAAAAACTTACTACTAATACTACTGTTGTTAGTAATACGTGTTATTTATATAGCGCCTTTATTATGCTCAGAGTCACCTAGCAAATCATGAGCACCAGCATGCATCATAATGACAGAACAGTGTTCTTTACATAAATGTCAACATTTCATAAGCCATGCTTGACGTCTACTCACTATTACATTCTGGAGCACTATGTAGCTTGCAAATATACCTATATAAAAAATTAGTGATGGCCCACGGGCTGCCATAATATGACGACAGTGAAGTCATACAAATTTTACGTCTAGAAAACAGCCCCAACTTAATTGCTTAGGTAGTATGGGTATAACATGGACCAGAAATGGAAATGTCGTAGAATCCAGTTGCATGGGTAAAAAAAAATGTTGCTAAATGAGCAACCATTAACCCAAAATGTACTTTTCCTTTGTCAAAACCAAACCTTATACACTTAAACTCAATCATATTTTACCTGGACTTGTCTAGCATCTCAGCAGAAAGCAAAAACACATTTTACTCAGTATTACGTAAAGCACATTCTGGTAAATAATCTCCATCAGGCACATAATCATCTTGCTATCAGTCGACACCAGAAATGGCCAAACCTCAACACACCACTATATTACACTGTGATTCATGCATTGCCTTCAAACCACAGTGTATTATGCACACTAGGACACTGCAGTATATTTTGAGGGTTTATGATTGCACCTTATTTTGCACAGGTTTATTTATTTATTTATTTATTTTTTTTTAGATATACTGTAAACACAAAAGTTTTAGATCCAAAAAATGCCCTATAGTGAATCAGGTTTACTTTCAGGCACAGGACTGTGTACTAATGGTGATGTACAATTCTGACATACTATTTAGTAAGATAGTATACAGTCTGGATTGTAGGGCCTGTACAGAGTGTAACCTGGACATTGGTCCACTGAGATGTTAAGGAAAGATGTGGATAAAAAAAGTTACACAGGTACGTTTAATGTGTGGCAGATTGGATGGGTTAAAGCTATTCAGAAGAAATTAAATGATTCAGCAAATATGGGTTACCCATTTGTTTACGGCAGATTAATTTGGGAGAACTAGTCAATTCTATTATCTGTGTGTGTGTGTGTGTGTGTGTGTGTGTGCCAATATTGACTTAGTCTTTATTCATGATTGACCTATCTATCCTGTAGTCACCATGAATTCAAATGTGCATGGAGATGCATGTTTGTCTATGGAGACATGCACAAATTGGCAAACAGAGTAAATTTGAAGCCAGGAGATAAAACACAACCTTGTGTTTATTCCATCAGTGATTCAATTAGCCAGAGTTTGATTTGTTTGAGCTTTCATTATCTCCATTTAATTTTTTTCATTGCTTTAGAGCAAATCTCTGAAATCACTACACTGTGGTCCAGAATACAGTAATAGCTTTCTGTGTGTGTGTGTGTGTGTGTGTGTGTGTGTGTGTGTGTGTGTGTGTGTGTGTGTGTGTGTGTGTGTG
>JAQLOM010000012.1:6565707-6595377 GCA_030068315.1 Chrysichthys thysi | reverse complement strand
GTGTGTGTGTGTGTGTGTGTGTGTGTGTGTGTGTGTGTGTGTGTGTGTGTGTGTGTGTGTGTGTGTGTGAGTTTGAGGGAGCATTTGGGCATTGCGAGCAATAGGATCTATGGCAAATCCCAAATCCTGTTGTGATGACTAAACTGCCTATTGAGGAGTTGCAGTCCTAAGCTCCCAGCATGTAGATTTTCCTCCTTTTCACAAACTCTCAGTGTCCTGCAAATGAAGAGGATGAGCCCAGCTCTTCTGTGTAAACCCTCACCCCCCAGTCCTCTGGTTTAGAGCATTTGTTTTGTCTGGAAAGCAGACTCCTCCTGCTAAATCTCTTCTTCTCCGTGTCTGGACTTTGGATGGTTTAAGATGAAGCATAGCTTCAGATGCTCCAGCAGATGCTCAAGAATAAGATCTCCACTTCAGCACTCCTACACTATCACCTCCTTACACACACACACACACACACACACACACACACATGCATAAACACATACGCACGCATGCACACATGGCCTTGAAGGTCAACTAAAAGGTCAGGAGTTCAGCATGCTGCCACACTCACCCAAAACATTTACACACACTTTTGATGCGATTCTGCTCTTTTGTTTCAAGCATGGGTGCTTATTGCCGTGCTAGATTTTACGAGCCTATTGTTTCCTGGACCTGATTGTGGAAAGGGAGCTCAATTTCCCTCTGTGCTGTCGCTAATTTAGTGGGGTGTAAGTCAAGTCAAAGCTGTAAGTAAGACATCTCTATTATTGCATACAATGCAGTACCTTTGTCACTAATGAATACCTATAAGATCCCATAGCAACCGCTCGAGAAGAGAGCACAACTACAGGAATAGGACCAGATTCCAGGACATTGTGGTCAGCTGAGTTTAGGACATATCGTCTCCAACATTGAGGACTCACAAACCCAGTTAAAAAAATGTTTCAGTCTTCAGTTGTCATTGCTGAAAAAAGAAAAATCAAGTGAATACCAAAAGAGACATCCAGGTGACCAAGCCACTCCACAATGCCAAGATTTGCTGCCTGCCACTGAATGACAAACTATACAGTTTGGATGTGATATATGAAAATGACTGATAAATCTGAAGAAAACTGATAGCATCAGGTAAACTGTTGCAGCTAAGAATTAATAATAAAGAAATATATTGAATCCAAGGCTTCCATTTAATTTAACATGATTATGAATTGCTTAAAACATGACTTACTGACATATCTTTATTTACTTAACTGAAAAATATAACTGGCCATTTCCTGTTTTTAGGATGTGTGTGTGTATGTGGGTGTGAAGAAGAGAGAGAGAGAGAGAGAGAGAGAGAGAGAGAGAGAGAGAGAGAGACAGCAAAAAATTGTGACAATTAATTTATTAACGTAAACAGCAAATACTTCAAATAAACTTGCTAATCTACAATATCTAGCTTTGCAGATCAACACGCTTGGATGTTACTTTTCAGGGCACATCTAAACACCTGCATACCAACGACTGAGATTCCTTTTATTTTATCCTCTCGAAGTTACATGAATTCTCTTCTCACAAAGTTATTATTTATCTGTTTGAGAGGCCAAATGAATGTGATGCCTACTATGGCCATGGGCAAAAAAAAAACAAGGCTTAAACCAAATATAGTCACCCAAGTCCCTCGTCTCTGCGCTCTCACCTTGGAGATGAGGCTACATATTCATCCTCTCTACCTCAGGGAGCTGAGGTGGCAACAGAATGGATTTCTTAACCAGAAAAGATCATCCATCTTGTGTGTGCGTGTGTATATGTATGTGTGTGTGTTTTTGTTAGATGAATAAGGATTTGAATGTGTGGGAATCAGCAGCAGATTGGAGTTAAGGAAGCCAGCAATTAGGTTACAAAGTTCTGGTTATGTGCATGTTGCAGACATCATTCATTGAAATAATTGTTCAGCATTAATAACATGATGAGGTAGGAACTGCAGTCAGCCACACCATGAATAAAGGCAGACGTTGGAGTGAAAGGGTGAAAAACTGAATTCCTCGGTCACTGGTCCATGTGAAGTGGCAAATATTGAAAAAAAAAAAAATCACACATTATGACTGTGTTAAAGACAGACAATATTCTCAGGGCAAACAGTGCAGAATGAATATTATTTAGACCCATCTACATAAAGTTACTACAAGTCATTCAGGACTTTTATGTGCTTTTTTTTAAAGCCAGTATCCAATATCCTGCATTTTCTGCATTTATATTAAATGTAATTTATTTACAAAGTGTTTACAAAAGTGATTTGTCATCTACACACGATCCAATTTGTTTACTTTGGCTCAATATTTTGATGAAAGCATTTTTAAATAAAAACCATATAGTACATTACGAGCCAATACATCATGTTTTTTTTCTTTCTTTTTTTTTTTACAAAGCACTTATTGTCAGATTGGTAAATTAAATGTACTGTGCTTTACCACAGCACACTTAGGCGACACTTCCACCTTGTGGCAGTGCACGATTGATCCTGAGCTTACTTTACTTTCTGTATGGAGTTTCACGGATTCTCCTGTGTGGGGTTCCTCTAGATTTTCTGGTTTTCTCTCACAGCCCAAAAATATACAGAAAGACAGATTGTCTGTAGAGATGAACTGATTACAACCCTTACTAGGATCAAGCTCTTACTGTTAAAGATGAGTGAATGACTGAATTTTAACATGTAACAGATAAATATTTAAATAGTGGGCAAGATGGACGTTACTTACGGCACATATACATACATACATGTTCACACCTACTGTCTTGTTTTGAGGGATGGGAAGCAACCAGAGAATCCAGGGGGAAAAAATCTCATGCAGATATGGGGAAAACATGGGAAACGCCACACTGACTCCACAAACCTGAGCTTAGGATAGGACCCACGATTCATATGTAGCCAAGTATGCAGCCTATTTATTTTATTGTCATGAACTAGGAGCTGTCATTATTTAAATTACTGTAATAGGCAAAACAGTTTCAAACTAACTGCTTATAAAATCCCACCAGATAATGCAGAAGCCTCCACAGAGGTATCTGACAGATTTAACATATTCCTGAGTGATGTCGGAAACCTACATGGTGCCACCTTGTGGTGTCAGAACTGAGGTGCATGTTCATCCAGGGTCTTCTTTGTGTTCAATGTAACAATCTAAATCATTTTGGGTAGTGGCCCACTGTATGTGGACAGGTATGAACAGGAAAATACTGATCAGAAATGTCTTGCCCTTGACTTCCTTCTGACAAGGAACAATATAATTGTTTCTTAATTATAACTAGGAATAGTATTTTCCTTCTTAGGGCAGATCATGAGTGATAGTTAGTTTTTACCCAGGCAAATAAAAACACTACAGAAAACAACTACATATTTAAAAAATGTATTTTCTAGAAATAAAAACAAATACATCTTAACATCATGCCGGTGTCGACACAATAACATTTTTTTAGCTCCAGTCTTTCCAACGTGTTTATATTCAGCAGCTGTCTTCCTCTAAAATGTCTGGATGTTTTTCCCAGAACAAATCTCCAATTATATCACAGTTATGAGCTGAAACTTTTCTTCTGCTCCGTGTATACGTGACCTCTTTCTCTCCTTCCTTGGGCAACGTGATCCTTTTAGTCGATGTTTCATCAACCTGTAAGGTGTTTGTCAAAAAATTATTATTAATGCATTTTATTAATTAATGCAATTATTAATTAATGCAAAGTATTAATTTCCAAATTTAAGCAAGCTTTCTATTATTGCCACTTACCTTTTCCCAAATCAGTGTTGTGCCTTTTCTGTGTAGAGGTGATTCATCGTTGTAATTCATATTAAACTCTGAAAACAGGATTTCATTCTTATCTGCAGACAAAGTTCCCTGAAAGAACATAGAGTTAATGTTAAAGGATGTACATTTTTTACATTCCTTATAGATTTTTTTTATATTCTACCACATTTTATACACAATACAATGAATTATGTGAGGTAAATATTATATCCAGTTTGAAATGACTCATTACAGTTCATTTGAAGAAATAAACTAAATACTACTTAAACTGGCTTAGCTGTAAGTCATACATTTAGTCTCTCCTCTGCTTGAATTGTGGACAGTCCTCCCTTTTGCACCAGTGTCCAAAAGGCAGTGTTGTACAAGTTGTTAATGTGACCTGCAGATTAATTGGAAAAATTATGAGTAATAACAAGAATCACTCACTCACTCACTGCTCAATCCTATTCAGGGTCATGGGGGGGAGCTGGAGCCAATCCCAGCTGACGTCAGGCAAGAGGCGGGGTGCACCCTGGGTAGGTCGCCAATCCACCTCAGGGCGATACACAAAGACAAACAACCATTCACACTCGCATTCACACCTACAGGCAATTTAGAGTAGCCAATTCGCCTAATCCCCCCTGTGCATGTCTTTGGACTGTGGGAGGAAACCGGAGTACCCTTAAGGAAACCCACGCAGACACGGGGAGAACATGGAAACTCCACACAGAAAGGCACCCAGGTTGACCTCGGGGATCGAACCCAGGATCTTCTTGCTGTGAGGCAACAGTGATCACCACCACACCACTATGCCACCCTTATAACAAGAATCACTAAGTCTAAATTTAATCAAAGGCTATATAGGCAAGTCTTTATCGTGAAATGTCTGACATCTGCTTTGTTGATGTGAGAATTAATTACCACAAATATTTTTGTTCGATTTTTTTCAGAGAAACATGAGTAATCTTATATAAAAAAAAAAAAAAAAAAAAAAAAAAGTTTTCTCTTAAGGGAAAAACAGAAATTCACTCACAGTCAGCCTGCCTCCAGCTTAAGTAGTCTTTTAGATTACGATTCGTTGGATATAACACAACTCTGCCATCAAAGCCTGGAGGATAGAACAGTGGCTGCTCTCCAAAATACTCCTTCCAATAAAACACATAGCTGGAGGAGAACTGTGATGCCACATGGGTCATCAGTTTACTGTGGAAAATAGAAGACAGGAAAAAAAGACTGCGGTACTGGACAAATCATACATTTAATAGCTAGTCCAGTGAGCAAGTAAAAATGAATACCGGTAGTTCCACGATTTGTACGTCTGGAACCTGACTGACTAGGGCAAAAGATGTAGCTAAAGTAATTGAAATACATGCCACTTTATCATGCATGCCAATTAATATGCCTAGCAGTAAAAGCAGTTTTATCAACAGCAGGTCACACCTCAGCTGATGTGTGTAGTTCAGCAGGCAGCAGGATTCAGAAGGAACTCACACTATAGTTACAGTATCAAGGTGAAGGCAGCATAGTTACCCCACGACGTAGTGCATTACGGTGGTAGCATGCATACATAGCTACATAAAAAATAAAATTACTGGCTTTGCTAAAGTTAATATAAGTCTGTATGTTTATATGTTTAGATCCATTTTCTGAAGGCCAACCCTCTGGTTTGCCAAGCAACAACAAAATCTGCAAGTCCGGTCACTACAAGTCTAATACATAGTTTTTCAATTTGCACTGCACAGTAATGGAGCTAACAAGTAATGGAAGTCTGTCTAGGGACTGCAGTAATTACATATTTTATTAAACATGTCAACACATAAATATCGTTTTTAGTTCAGAGCAGTTTTAGGATTTGAGTTTACCTTCCTCTTCTTTTGAACCAGTTGGTTGATCTCTTAAATACAAAGCTGAACTCGTCGCTCTGTCCATAAGCTATAACAATGTCCTCCAGATCCTCCATGACGGAGCGTGCACTGCGGGTCATCAGGCCTAAAGCTCGGTCATCATTGGGCTTTGTAAAGTTGTGCTGCTCAGCAAACCTGAAAGCAAAGAGTCCTTCATAATAAACAACAACAGAAAATATCCTCTATCACAGAGATGCTTAATTGGGCATATGAATTATTAATATTAATGTTATGTCTTAGAAAATACTAATGTTACAAACTTTAATTCTAGCCTATTCTAAAAAGAGGCAGACTGACTTCTGGGTGTATAACGTCAAAATGTATCTAACATAAAACAAAGAAAGCTTCATTAAACAGCTATACATCTTATACAGGTAGTCCTCAAGTTACTATGGAGATGCGTTTGGCCACACCCATCGCAAGTCGAAAGCATCATAAGTCAGACAACTGTGTTGAATCACTTAGCCTAACTTAGGTATCTTAGCCTAGCTTATATAACCAGGTTGAAATCATATGTTTATAATTGATTGTTTTTCCTGTTTGTTTGAAACTTCACCAACATCGCAAATGTTCTTCTACTTGATTAGTTAAAATATTTGTTTTCAGACCACAGTCCTATTTAAGAAAAAAAGTACAATTTGGAAGCGTGTGTATTCTGGGTACTGTCGCTTTAAGACCGCCGTCTTTATGCCTTTGTTTACTTCCTGGATGAGGAAGAGGGGAGTGTTTAATGTTGCTTGTGCTGAAAATAAATTGTAAAATTTTAATATAGTAAAGTGAGTGATTGTGTAGTCCTGTTGTGTTTTTTTAGTTTTAAAGAATATGTATTTATGTTATCAGTTGAAGTTCAGTTGTTTTAATATTTATTTTGTAGTATTTCGTGTCATGCTCCACGGGGCTATGAGCTCTTTGTGCTGTTTTGCTAACAGGGAGACCGATATTTTATGCTGTGGAGCGAGATAACATTTAAGCGAGATTTCATTTAAATCAAATCAAATTTAAATCATAAGAGGCTTGCGATTTTCCTGACAGATGATCACTATTTTTTAACCTGACTATGGACAAAGGTGTTAATTCTGAGATCCTAATTAATAAAATGACGGATTAAGCGGTAGAAGACGAAGACGAGTGAGTTTCTTACATCTGCATAAAAAGGCTCACACCGGAGTCGGTTCTTTAAATGGTGTGAGCCGACTCAGTCCCGCACGTCAGAGTCTCTCATCACTGACGAGCAGAGTTGTGCTCACTTCTTATTAAACCCGGACATTTTGCAGGTTATGAGGAAACAGCACAGTTTAAAGTAAGGTCACTCACTTGTGAAAACCGCGGCCATCCAGGCGAACCACGATGTAGCAGTTCCGTAAACATGTGTCATCAGTCTCAAAGCTGCGCACGTACTCAAACTTACTCTTCGCCATGACACAGCTCGTGCAAAACAGTGCCAGGGGGTCACTGCGTCTCTTCGCTAAATTTCCAAACAACGCAGAGACTTGACTCAGCATGGGATTTCAAACGAGACTGGGAACTGAAGAATCCTTGTGGTTCTGTACTCAGTTCATCTAACTACCTAGATAACTGGGTTATGGTCAATCAGGGACGTTTACCACACTTTACTCGATGATAAACTCACCCTGAAACACATTATTATCAGAGCACAATGTGAGACTGAACCCTAGACTTGTGAGATTTGCCCACTATGCTCCAAAACACACACGTGACACTGACTGCAGTAGCGTCCTTTGTATTGGTCCGTCGGAGTGTTGGGTCGTACTAAAACATGGATCTAAAACATTCGTTCCACCATGTGCCTCTCACGTGTTACTGTGTGAAAACAGATTTCCATGCTTGCGTATTTGAGCATGTGACTGTCCTTAGATTATTTAAAAAGTTGTAGTTATGAACAAAATGTCAGTTAATGTTTCGTTAAAAAAAATAAAAAATAAAAAAGGCGCCAGCTTCCCCCCGCGACCCTGAACAGGATTAAGCAGCAGAAGACGAATAAAATAAATAAATTAATTAATTAAAAATTAAAAAGGCATGTAGCCTCTGTTTTGAGAAAGGATAAACAATGAAAAGGATCAACAATGACCTTTACCTAGGGTTAGGAAAAAATGATCAAGAAAAAGTAATTAGTAATTTAAGCAGGAACCAGTGCATGTTCAAACTCAGATCACATAAGGAAACATCCTGGATTTTCACAAAGAAGTTCACACAAAACACACATTTCTAATTAACACGGAATTGGTCTTTAATAATGTTATATAGACAATACTTTTTATATACAAGCAATATTTAGCTATATAAGTAAAGTCTATACATAAAAAACTAGATATGATTACAATTACATGTTTAAATGGTTGTTATTGTAGCTACATGAATGCATTCTAACAAGCATGGCTGGTGAAAGCAGAAGTGCTAGTTATGTGAGGGGGTGATACACATCCGCCTCAACAGCTCCCATCTTTCATAATCAAGATGTCTGCTCTGGTTTGCCTGAAATCATACAATCAGTTAGAACTGCAGCAGTGCAACATGATGACATCATTTCCTGATAGCTGAATCTGATAAATCATGACATAATTCTGTCCACATGGAGGGGAAAAAAAGAACCATTCTATTTTAATTTGGACTTATGGTTTCAATTTATAAATCTGATAGATTCCAGTGTTTTGTGTGACTGTACTCACAGGCGTTGTACACACAGGGCACACTCGTTGGCATAGGTAATGCCATCACTTCCACAGACTGGATCATAGTTAAGAGGGCAAGCCTGAGTTAATGTCATGCCCTCACATGCTGGCTATGAAATAGAAACACAATCCCTTAGAGATAGCAGTGATTCATAAACGAGTAATTATGCACTGATTCTTAGCAGACATCTATTACCTTTCGGAACCGTGTTGACTTGTCTTCAGCATCTGGAAAAAATATTTTTAAATGCCATTATGGAATCTCATGAGTCGAAATTACAAAATATGATTGAGAACTTGAATATTCTGAGAATATGCATAGTAGTTACTATGTGAGTTCAATATTGAATTGCTGAGAGAACTTTTATTATGAATGTGTAACTTTTTAATTGCATTTTTATTGGGCATGTTGGCCAGGTATATGCAAATATCAGGGAAAAAAACTTACATGCACATCTTTTTAAACAGCAATAAATTCAGAAATGAATAGACCAGAAAATAATCTAATACTACTTATAAAGGACAAAAGAAAAACAAACCCCAACCCTTCTAATCTAATATGGTAACAATTAGTTTCAGTTAACTACTGACATATTTGAGGGTTAGGAAGTACAGTACACTGTATATTATTTCATGTAAATTTATGTAAAATATTGATGCATTTATGTACATTAATTTATATAAATGTAGCTGCAATCTTATCAAAGTATGAGGACGTTATCCAGTACGAATCTGATTAAGTTATGATTTGATATTTTTAATACTTATACACTTTGTTCATTTTTATTTACAATCCTACTGTTTTCATTTTTGTTTGTTTTCCTATTCAACTGCATTTTATTTACAGACTTTTTTTTTAACTACATAAACTTCATTATAAAGCTAGCATCGACAATTTATCACTACATAGGCATCAAGAGCCAGACTTACCCGCAGAAAAGATGAGAATCAGGCACATCAGTAACAGCACTATCTTTGTCATGTCGCCACAAGATCAGTGTGAGATTATGTGAGGTCTTGAAGTTCTGACAGTTTATTCTTGCTGTGCTGGATTATGTGCTAGATAACCTAGATAAGATGGTGTGATCCCGATGTTGTGATGCTGACCACCTCTTGCAGGTTGTTTATCTGTGATGGGGAGAGGTGCTGATATTTCGACACCGGGCCGCCCCACCCTACCTGACAGCACAGCCTCTCTATTGTCCCTCTCTTTATTAAGGGATGAACATTCTGTCTGGCCAGAAAATTGCTGACCACAATCCAAAATGCAGTGGTGTAAATACCATCCCTAAAAATAGTGTAGGCAAGTGATTTCTTTACCCCTACACACAATGCTTTGTATCAGTCCTAGTGTTTATGCTCACACACAATGAAAGCCCTTTACATACCTTCATTCATGATCACACACTTTTAATACCCTTAATGCACGTTTGTTTGTCTGTTGCCCCTGGTGTTATCATTAGGGCTTTTAATGAGCAAATGATTTCAAGTGCATGTGCTTCAGCAGGAAGAACACTAAATGTGCAGAGCAAGGGAGTTTCCACGACCAAACTTAGGAAACCTGTGTGACAACGCACGAAGAATTCTTCTTTTTTACCCTGCCATTATATTAAAACAAGTTAGAACTTGACTTCTCGGCTTCCGTATTATCCTGCCCTCAAGAGGAAAGTACTGTAGTTTGAGATCACCAAATCTTCCCTGAGTTAATTAGGTCTCAAATAACATCCTAGCGCACTAAATAGTATGGTAAAACTTTGTTTGTGTGAGAGACTTATATTTAAAACATATAGCGTCACACTGTAGTTTAAAGACGTATTGTGAAGTTTATCCAAGCTACAGCTTCATTATAAACCTAGTCCAGGGAGAAACTAGGCAGCTATTTAGGCATACTCTTTAGTAGGCTAGTGTGCGGATTAGGACGCAGCCGTGTCGGAGGGCACGTAGCGCCTACAGCAGGTAGCAGGGAGGACAGTGGACACAGTCATGTTTCAGATACGAAATGTGCTACGAAGAGCGGCTGTTCAAGCGGACAGCATCATCTTTTGTAAAGCTGGACGCGAGGTTAGTGGTCAACACTGGGTTTCACTGGGAGCTTTCTGTTTCTCTTCAGGAAATAGACTGCAGCAGGGCGCGTGCCTACACCTGGCTTTATAAATAATGCACGTTAGAGCAACATGACGTGGCTTTCAGCACTCAAAGCCCCAAAAACAATCAGGTTTGACGAGGGAGGGAGGGGCATTGTTTGCCCTCAACATTGCTGCTTGCTTGTAAGTTTGTTTTGTTGTTGGTTTGGATGAGCAGCAAACAGCACGGGTCTGATAATGCACGATGTGCACTTTATGAGCTGTTAAAGAAGTTTTTTTTTTTAATTATTTAATTATTATACTTCGAGACAGTGTGACAGTGTTACTCTTTGACATTTCCTCTTAAGTAACATTCAGTGTGATCTTTGTACTACAATGCAGACACTGGGCTGTAGGTTTATAATTAACATGTGACAACAACAAGGTACAGGGGGTGTTTTACTGAACTTGGACCTGAGTCAATGCCAGACTAAAATAAACACTACTATTTATTCTTCACTCATACTGCTGAGTCTGTTCATTCATCCATTCATCCATCTGCAGTAACCCCTTTATTCTGGTCATGGTGGATCTGGAGACTGTCCGTGGATGGGATACTAGTCCATGGCCATGCTCACACATGCACAGTTGGGGTTATTTAGTCTAGTCTGTCCAATGACCAGTTTTTGGGAAGTGAGTAAACCTACATGGTCATGGGGAGAACAAGTGAAACTCCACACAGACAGGAGGCTGGTTTCCATTGCAGTTTTGAACAAAACGGGACAGATTTTATTTATTTATTTATTTTTAAGTCAACAAACCACTCCTGAAAGTGGCCTGTTTTTCCATTGAGTCATGTTATGTGATTAAAGCTGGGTCTTACCTCCTGCGATTGTCATCCCAATTAAACATGACGATGGATACCCAAGACCTGATAAGTGTCGGCACAGTGATTTCGAGCACGTCCACTGCAAGTCGTGGGACTTTAATGCAAAAACATGTTTTCATTTCAATTTTGTGACATTTTCGCCCTGTCAGATTGTCTGAAAAATCACTTCATGTGAGGATATATAAACTTTTTTGCAATATTTGAGTGGTTTTTTTTTTTTTTTTTTTTACATTCATTTAAAATTTGTCCGTTAAGCTGCTTAATGTAAACCCGCCCAGTAACCTGAGCTCAGGGATGAACCAGCCGTGAGACTGCAACGCTGTATGATTTACCACCGTGCCTCGCCGATGCTGTTAGTTCGTGTTTATTTCAGGATTGAGTGAAATGCAAATGTTGCAGGAGTTTAAGCCCTGTATCACTAGTGGTCATTACTAGATATCAGAAATATTCTGTGTTCCTTTCCCCTCAGTACTCCAGCGCCTCAATCTCAACCGGGCCACAGCAACAACATGGAACTTTCTATGAAATTCGCACCTACAACATCCAACCACACCTGAACACAGCTTTTCTCAAACTGACCAGTGAGAAGATCCATCTGCGCACTGCACATTCTGAGCTTGTGGGCTATTGGAGTGTGGAGTATGGAGGCCTCAATCAGGTTTTTCACATCTGGAAGTATGGTGAGGGCAATTTCAGCATGATGTGTGTGTTTAGCTCAGCTATTCTCAGTACTTCCTATCAATCCTGAATCCACCTTCTGTGTACTGCTGAAAATCCTTTCTGGCTTTTATATGGGAGACTTAAGTTTTTGTGCAGGTTTTATGGTCTATAGTTCTGTCACTAGTGGGGCCCCAGGTGATGTGGTCCTTCACCAAGCCCAAAAATAGGACCCATATGAAATCATCTTCAGTGGGTGTTAAAATGAAGCATTTGGGACAGACCATTGACATTTACCATTCAAAGATGAATGACATTCATTGAACATGATGATAACCACAGATACGAATGTAGAATAGCAAAATCAGCCGCAAAGTCCATCAAAAACATTTAAATATTTTTTATAATCATTGCTGGTGAGAGATGGTTGTTGCGCTTGTATCAAAATGAGTGCTTGTGAACACCCTTTTAAAGTCCAAAATTAATAAATATGTCCCATTAAAGAGCACGCTGCCATGTGCATACACTGGTGGTTAATTGCAAGTGCATCATTTGAGACGGGGGAAATACAGGTCCATCTCAAAAAATTAGAATATCGTGAAAAGTGCAATATTTTTTGTCACTCATTTCAGAAAGTGAAACTCATATTATATAGATTCATTACACATAGAGTGAAATATTTCAAGCCTTTATTGCTTGTACTTTGGTGATTTATGGCCTACAGATCATGAAAACCCAAAATTCAGTGTCTCAGAAAATTAGAATATTACATAAGACCAATTTAAAAAAAAAGGATATTTCAAACAGAAATGTCAGGCTTCTGAAAAGTATGTTCATGTCTGTGCACTCAATACTTGGTTGGGCTCCTTTTGCATGAATTACTGCATCAGTGCGGCGTGGCATGGAGGTGATCAGCCTGTGGCCCAGCTGAGGTGGAATAGAAGCCCAGGGTGCTTTGATAGCGGCCTTCGGGTCATCTGCATTGTTGGGTCTGGTGTCTCTCATCTTCCTCTTGACAATATCCCATAGATTCTCTATGGGGTTCAGGTCAGGCGAGTTTGCTAGTAAAATAAAAAAAAAAAAAAGAAATATGTAAATCTATCCCCATGACTTTATAGTTGCCCTTATGTTTTAGTATATGCTAATACAGTGGAATCTTGGTTTGCGAGTATAATTCTTTCCAGAGACGTGCTTGTAAACCAAAAGACTCCTATATCAAAGTGGATTTCCCCATAAGAAATAATGGAAACTCAGATCATACTTCCCTCAACTCACAAATATTTATATTAAAATGATAGTTATGAATCTGCCTGCACGGAGTGCGCATGCACCGTACCTGTTCTAAAGATTACTTCCGGGTGATCCTTTTACTCCCGGCCACCGGCCACGTGGCGACAGGTGTACTGGATTGGGACTGATTCCGGGAACTATAAAAAGACTCACACAAGCATGCCAAGGTTGCGAAGCGTTACTTTCCATTTCCTGCACTCTTGCCAAGCCTTACTATTCCCGAGTTTGCTTTCTTCGGTTTTGACTAACAAGGAAACTATCCAATGATCGCTGCTTTTGCCTCCTTTTGAGGATTTGGCGGTAACGCGACATTGCATAGTCATTAAACCGATTCATCGCTCGCACTGCTACAGCCTTATTCATGTGGTGCTTTTCTACAAAGTTTTGCACTCTTTCCCACATTTTACACATCTCCCTGATCTCATTTGATGTTAGGAATCAGTCTTTTTCTATGCTAGTGCGGATGTTGACTTTATGGGTGAGCCACAATCCTGCAGTGAGTGAGAGAGAGAAGTTATGATCATGTGAGGCTCGGTAGACGAAGCGTATGCCTACTACTCGTATTGCAAGACCTAAGTCAAAATTTTATTAAAATTTCTTGCTCATCTTGCAAAACACTTGCAGACCAATTTACTCGCAATCCAAGTTTCCACTCTATATTTGTTTAATCTTTTCTTACCACAAATCACAGTAACTAGTTTCTGTTTTGGGTAGTCAAATCAAAGTTTTTTAAATCAAATCACATATTGCCATAAGTTTTCTACTGGGTTTAGAGCTAGGCTTTATGAGGTCTTTTTTTTTTTTTCTTTTAAGATAATACTTTTAAATCTCTTGAAGACTGGACGAGTCCCTGGCCAATGAAAAGCATTGTTACAATTTGATGCTACCACCACCGTGCTTCTCTGTAGGGATGGTGTTCTCATGGCGATGAGGCACAATGAAAATCAAACTTTTTTTTTTAATGATCTCACATATCTTAGACAGCTATGCTCAACGGGCAGCAGTTCGGGCAGCACTGGCACAGGATCCCAACTGGATGGAGCAATATATCTCTAAAGCTATGCCGATGCTGAGCTCTCAGGATAATGAAGTTACATATTTGGTGCCCTGGTGCAAGATCCAAAAACCGCCGAAAGAAGGGGGTGAGAATATCATTTTACTAGTTTTTCAATATTGGCAATACTACATATGATTGAACATGTGTGGATTATATTTGCAAGGTGGCATACCAAACGCTGTACTCTGTACTAACAGTATAGTCAGCACTTTTGAGTATTTGTTGATGGAGCTATTGTAGACTATATAAAATGTATGCAAATGTTTGAGACAGGCAGACAGTGAGAATGTTTTGATGTCTAGTCAGTGAAACAGAGCTTTTCATGCCTATGAATAGATGGGATTAAAGTTAAACTTGTAAACATTCCGCTTATCTGTGGAGGAGTGTATGTGTGTACAATGACCTATCACGAGAATGGATTCAACAATGCTTAAACTTGTGAATTTTAGTGAACATACTGGTGGTGGGTTTTTTTTTTTTTTTTTTTGTTTTTTTGTTTTTTTTAAAAACCCTTTGAAAACCAGAAATAATAATTTCAGCAATAGATCAGGCAGATTGTAGCAGAGTATTTTGTCAGAATTTTATAGTCAGAAATATCTTGGAAATACTCCTACCGCAAGCATATTGACTGACTTAAGTCGGAGTTCAGTTTTGGATTGGTTAAATTACCAATGAGTAAAATGCTGTATGGTTTTTGTCAGGTGTGTATGAGCTGGTGTCCTTCCAGATGAAACCAGGAGGTCCAGCAGTGTGGGGTGACAGTTTTCAGGGGGCAGTGAACACCCATGCAGCTCCAGGATATGCTCACCTTGTGGGTGTTTTCCACTCTGAGTTCGGCCTGCTCAATAGACGTGAGTGTCATGCAACAGTATTAAACCGTAGGTGAAATTGAGCCCACAAAGGCTTTGTTTGGCCCAACAGGGATTACATTTTAGCTTTAGGGATTACATTTTTCATTTTTCTACTGATGTATTTCAATGTCAGCTTTTTATGGCAAGTTGCGTATAGCTGTTTCTATTAAAGGAGCGGTTTGTCATTTTTAGAACCTGCAAGGCAAATTACAAATGCAATGAGAATGTTAGCAAGGTGTTCTTTTAACTGACCCCACCCGGCTATAGAAACTAGGCATATAATGATTCACCCAATTCACATTATGGTTCAGTTCATGATATTGGGTTCATGATTTGATTTTCCCACAAAAGCTTTCCTAGTCTTTATCTTTAGTTATACTTTTATTTAATTATCTTAATAGCCAATATTTTTAAAGCTTGGAGTAAAATCTAATACCCTATTAGCTACATTATTCCTTTTATTATAAATTAATAAGTTAGTAATAGATAGGACTGCAGATATTTGGAAGTTTGTGAAGGCTGTATTCACCTTAAATCTCTGTTTGCTTCACTTTTCTTTTGTTTTTGGCGGTCTGTAAAAAGATTCTTGTTGAATCTATTTGTACCATCTGTCACACACAAGCTCTTTTCCAATTCAGATCTGTTTCATGGGGTTTTTTTTGGTGCCATTCAAGCTGTTTGTTACTTCTTCCTACAGTAAAGGCACTTTTATTCCCTCTGTCAGATGTTATTGTGCCCTCTACTGTTTAAACAATGCAATTACTTGTAGGAAAAATTCTGCATATTACACACCCTGATAATCATGGCTGATTTGACTTATTTCCTGATTCATAGAGTATTAAATTTATACCACGATTTATTGTCGCATGATACGTCATGCCTAGTTGAAACTATTTGCACAGAGCTGAGCTGCTTTGTTTCACATGGGGCGGAGCTAATTTCCAGGATGAAAAACATGAGCAGGATCCTAAATTTAAGAATTAAATTTGCTCTAGCCAGATCCACTTTGTGATAAGTGAGAATCATACTTTTCCAAGGTATTGTTTGAATGACATAACTAAATCAATTTAGAAACTCTTAAACATCACATCGCAAACTGTTACTTTAAACCGTAGGTAGAAGTTAACTTTCAATCAACAATTGTGTATTTAAAGCACATATAGCAAAGCTGTCTCATTTTGCATGGTATTATCTTTGTGTTTACTACAGTGCATGTCCTATGGTGGTATGAGAGCGCAGATCATCGGGCAGCAGTAAGGCACAAAGCCCACAGTGACGCAAGGGTTGTGTCTGCAGGTAACACCTCTGTCCACGATGTCCTTTGTACTGTCTGTTTATACCTGTAACAGTAACTCATAATAGTGCTTCACACAGAACTGTGGTGCTAATGACATTAGTTGTACGTCACTGCTCATTTCGTGATATAAAGCGTTCACAGGAATGCCTCATATAACATTGAGGAAAATCTGTGATTTATACTTATAGATAACCTGTTCACTTTCTATAAAATGTTGAGCAAAATGTATATATATTTTGTGTCTTCTCAACAGTGCGGCAGAGTGTAGCCTACCTGGATTCTCAGAGAAACAAGCTGTTGCTTCCCTGCTCCTACTCGCCTCTTAAGTGAACATTTAAAACTTAACTAATCCTACTGGTGATCGGCTTTTTTCGACGGTTTATTGAACGAGCGCTGAGTGTGGAGCTGCACAGCTCTCAGCTTATCCTGACAAGTGTTTGCTGAACTCCTTCAGTCCAGTGATGGCTTACATTTCTGTCTTATCTTTTATGTACTTGAGCATGTAGGAGATGACAGTAAGGCATCTATAGTATTGGTTTCTGAGTTTTCTTGATCCATTGTATGCAATATTTCTCTCGTCACTTTCAGCAGTAGTCATGGTTTGTTTGTCTGAGAAAACCCTTCACATGATCAATGTTAACATTTCAACACCACAAAAGTGCAAATGGAGAAAATGTGCATTTAAAGGTTTGAGACTGACTGCTCAGCAGAGACATCGGATATTTTGACAGCTGATATCATATTACTAAAATGTGCTAAACTGGTAGAACTGTTACTAATTTTATTTGAAACCAAAAGTAGTAGTTGTTACATTAAGCCACACCTTACATGTCTGTAAAATTCATAGTCATTTCTTACGTGCAATTATGGGCTAATGCACTTAATTATATAGGGGTGTGTGAGGTATACACTCAATTAAAATCTAATTCTTGCAACATAAAATATGCTGGAGGGCTTTTTTTTTCTTTTCTTTAGATGAGTACATTTTACTTTAAGGTAAGGTTTTACTTTAAGGTTGCATTATAGAAGTAAGTGCAAGAGCAGGACTGATTTATATTTATAATTCAGTATTCATGTTTTGGGAGTTAAAGTGTGTTCTGTTTATAGGTGCTTTTTTGTGTTCAGAATTTATCTTGGTTGTTGAAAAATCCACATTTGTGATATATATGCAATTACACACATTTCTTAAAGACCTAAAAAAAAGATCAAGACGCTTGTTTACTCAAACATCTAAAATTGTTGCATTTTATTGTGTTGGTTGGTGTACTTTATATCACCATATAACATACTGCTTCTATATCACAAAAACTAAGCCAAGTTTTTTTTTTGTTGTTGTTTTTTGCAAGAAAAGCACCAGTCACCTCAGCTTAAACCTGCTGTTGAAATATTGCCAGTAAATTACAGCGATGTTTGGTGTGTGGATATTGAGAATACAGCTAAATTGCATCTGTAATGATTTATGGGTTAATGGGATCCCTTTTTTTAATACCTGTTATCTACCCATAACATTTTGAACCAACAGGAGTCGTGACCGAGCAGATGGGGGCAGACACAAATACACAAGCAGCTGCAGTAGTCTTGTCGAGAAGTGGTGAAAGCATGAATGACTTTCTACAAATCCTTTGGAGAATGAAAAGATATTATTTTTCCAAATTTGCCTCAGATAGCAAATGCTGGCTTTTACTACTGAAGAGATTTTTTTTTTTTATCAAAGCTTAGCGACGACTCAAAAAGATACCCAGGTTCCTGACATCTTGCACCTGGGCTGATAAGGAGCCCAACTGAGTGCTGATTTTCAGAGTAGACCAGGATGGACCAAAAATAGTTTTATTTTGATTTAAATGAAGGATTTTAGCTTTCCAAAGTTTAGTTGTCAAGGCACCCCTTCAGCTTTTTTTAATGATGCAGATATGTCAGGTTTCACTGAGAGATATAATTGTGTATCATCAGTATAACAATGATGAGCAACAGCATGTTCCTGGAAAATGGTCCCCAAAGTGCTGACTGAGGGAAAAACTACCCTCTAAATTAACTGACATAGAACGACCTGTAAGGTAGCACTCAAACCACTTCAATACAAGGCCTTGAATACCAACTTCAGTTTCAAGTCATTTCAACAGGATCCCATGGTCAAAAACAGCACTCCGATCCAATAAAACTAGGATTGCTCTAGAGCCCGAAAACAACGTTAATAAAAGATAATTTATCACATTTACTAAAACAGATTCCGTACTATGAATTTTTTTTAAACTCAGGTTATTGAAACCTAGGTTCTTGTCCTCCAGATAAGTTAATTGCACATAGACCACCTTTTCTGTAATTTGTACATCCTGTACACTTAAGGGAGCTTAGATATGGGCCTATAGTTTGAAAGAACCGCAGAATCAAGAGTTGGCTTCTTCAGCAGTGGCCGAACAATTGTGTATTTGAAGGTGTCGGGTTTTATACCAGATTTAAGACAACTGTCTATGATTGCCAAGACAATTGGACTCGTGGCTCTGAAAGTCTCTATAAATAGTTGTGAAGGTAAAATATCCAGTGGCTAGTTAGAAGGTTTCCTTAGTAGGACTAGATCAGCTGATTGAGAAACAGAGACCGGTAGAAAGCAATTGAGACTGCTAAGCATCAGAGAGGACTGTATTCCTTTGCCTTCTTCATTCGCAAAGCACCACGGTGATGGACATTATTAAACTTTTATGAATCTTTCAGCCAGTAAAAATGCAAAGTTTATCTGTTGTACATTTGTCATTTTATTGCGTATTGTACAGAGTAACAGATGTTCCACAGCCATTTTTCAATAAATCTGAAATGTAAACAGGTATTAAATAAGGAATGTTGCAGTGATTAAATGATTTTCAGTTCAACTAGAAAAACGAGGAGGTAAAACAAAACAAAAAAACATGTGCCATGTTTTTTCCTGTGGAAATCCAGTGCAAAAAGATCAATAAATTTCAAATGAACACAGCCAGTAAAGTGCTAGGACTGAAAGGACTGACACGATAGCCATCCTTTCCTCTTAGACCAATGAGAAACTCTCTTCCACAATACTGATGGATCACTGGGTCGTGTATGTTTGTACTCAATCCATAACCTTATTTAAGTAGGAAGGCCTTCTTTCCAGTCATTTGCTGAAATGTCCTTCAGTCTGCTGAGCTCTTGTTTTTGCTGAGGTATACATTATGTTCTGTGACTGTGAAACTGCTTCTCCTAAACCAATCGCTCTACTTTAATTAAAAACATACAAAAGTTGCACTTTGCTTCTCTCAGATCACAGCATCAAAAGCCAACATTAAGCACTGTTTAAAGGAATATTAAAAGAAATAATGCCTCAGTGGACTTTAAAAAAAAATGGCAGAATTATTCTTTGTTCATAAATAAAGGCACATATTAATATGAAATCAAATCACCAGCAGTTTCGCCATTGGCAGCATGAATGATTCTTCATCATGACATTTTTAGTACAAATAAGAAACAGACCCTGAATTTTGTTTACTATCATTTTCAATCCAATATTACATACTGTGCTTGAAAGATTTGTCAACTCACAGATTGCTAAAAAAAAAAAAAAAACCCACAAAACGGCAAAAAGACAGGCTTTTTGGTCCTGTTCGTACAAGAACAAATTGATTGAAATATTCAAGTTTCACTCTCACACTTATCTGGAATTTAGCACAGTGAACGAGACCTCACTGAGCTACAGTACATCCAGACTGAACTTGCTTTCTTTTTGCATTGACTTGCATCAAGTGTCTCAGCTTCTGTCTCTGTAGCAGTGTACTCCAGCAGGCCTTACAAGGCGTGCTGAGCAAATTGTTTAGCAGACTTCAGCACAATGACAAGAATGGCAAGGTGAAATGCATGAATTTCACTGACTCCGGGTAGCTCCTAGTGTAAGACAGTCTTTGGCTCAAACAAAACTCTCCTTGCGGTTCTCCTTGTCCTTTAAATTTGCTGGCAGAGTGAGCAGAGGAATGTTTACAATTGCCTCTTTACGCCGTATGGAGTGGTCACAGTGATCATCACTTTGGTCCTTGGCAAAGTTAACAAACACCTATGAGAGAAGGATTCACATTTTAGTACAAGTTTTCTGAAAAAGAGATTGTAATGAATCACAATGTAATGATTCTTGTCAAAGAAGTGCTTTAGAGTGGAAAAAAACAACTATATAGATGAGGCAGTGACCTTCTGGACCTACTGAAATTGTCAGCATTGCATGTAGAGTGATTAGAGCTGGGCAATATGACCTCGTTGATATTTTCACGATAACAATCTTACTGTAAATAATGTTCAGAGACAAAAGAACATGCAGCACATGCAGACTGGAGCCAGGGGCGACCACAAGCTCTTGTGCACATCGTAATATAATACGGACGTAGTCCTCAAGTTACGATGGAGGTACGTTCTGCTATACCCATCATGAGTGGGAAATATCGTAAGTAGAACCACTGCTTAGCCTAGCTTAGGTAGCTTAGCCTGGCTTATCCAGGAGTCTTTTCCTGTAGGAGACATGCTGGGGTGATTAAAAGACATGATTCTGAATTAAAATGAGGTCTTGAAGCACACACACACACAAAAAAAAAAAACACACTCAGTAATGCACTATACAGTACACTGATACAGGTTAACTCCGTGAGCTGTGGGAGTGAGTGAGGCGTCATGCAAGGTGAGTGACGCGTACATCTGGGCATTGTCCGCGTACTTCAGGGTGTCGTCCAAACATATCGTACGTCATATGTTGTTATGCTGGCCTGCCTGTGAATCTTACAATATTTTCGAAATATTTTACAATTTTTAGCGTATCACGATCATCATCATAACTTCAAAAAATTGTAAGTTGGGCCATCGTAACTACAGGAGCAGCTGTATTGTCATATTACAGGCCTAATATTTATTAGGCATCTATGCATCATACTACATTACACAGATTCTTCAGTGTTGTATTGATGGTGGTAAATACAATGCAGCTACCTGTTTATTTCTGGAGAAAAGGTGATATTTCTGGTAAATCACGATATTCACCTAGCTGACGATATGGATTGTCATATTGTGATGATAATTTACTGATGCATTGCCCACCCCTAACAATGATGCAAATGCTCTTTTTGCATGAAAGGTGCAGTTTGTAAACTTTATATGATAAATTTAAGGTTGTATACCTGTAATATAATTTAATGTCATATAATTTCAAACTTTTTACTTTCAAAAACTGTTATTATATTGTTATATTGCAATGCAATGCATCTCACAAGATTCCTCATTTCTGGCATTTCTGGTACAGAATTGACCTCTGCCTTGAACCTTCTGCATAAATGCCAAATCACTGTCGCTATTCTACCAGAGAAGGTGGCTTCACTTGAGCTGGGCAAGGCTAGTCAGTGTAATCACAGTTCGCCCTGCACACAACTGCTCCTTTAAGACGCACCTGCTGATGCACACATTTTAAATGCTCACCTGATCCAGTGTGGTCTGAGAAACAGAATAATCCTCTATCTGGAGAAAATCTTTGTGCTTGGCAAGAATACTGAAGATGTGAGCGAGGGAGGAAAGGGATGAGGGCAGCTGGTACTGCAGCATATTTCTGTGTTTCTCCTTCAGTATACTGCCAGGCAGCTCGATCTCAATAAACTTCATCACAGGCTGCAGGTCTGGTTCAGGTCCTGCCACCCTCAGGATGATGGTGTATCCATCACCAAACCTATACAATGAGGAACACAGACACACATCTGTGTTAGAGGAACTATAGATGGAATAAACACAGTCCAGAGAACCACATCAGATCACACATCTCTGATCTCCAGTGTTTATAAATCTAGAGGGTATCATGTATTAAATCTGTATGTTAGGAATATGATATAAAGTAAATTCCATGATATTAAGCTCACCTGTTTTTCAGATGCTGGACACTTCCTAGACACCTGAATCTGCCATTTACCATAATGGCCATCCTGGTGCACAGAGCCTCACACTCCTCCATGCTGAGTAAAAACAGATCATAGATTAACACCTCATGTGGACCCTTACTCTCCCTTGCGCTTAAGCTGGAGTTAGCATTGTTACGTTTTATTAACAGCTGGATAATGACAAATGAACCAAATACAGTTTAGTAAGAACCATAAATAATCTCTAAGCAATAAACATCCAACCAAATGAACAAGCAAATGATTTTTGCTTACTCCTGTGTTTTTCAAACTATATCTGCACTATCTCATGTGTGTGTGTGTGTGTGCGTGCGCGTGTGTGTGTGAGTGCACAAACAAGAATGCCTCATCCCTTTCCTCCCTCGCGCACAGACAAGAATGTTTGAGTGTGAGTGAGTGCACAGACAAGAATTTCCATGTTCCCCTATAATGAGACATGAATGGGGAAAAACTGTTTAATCAAACTCATTTATAACGGAAGCCTGAGGACAGTTGTTGGGGCAATCAGTAAAAGTCTATGTACTTTCTGAGTTTTAGGCTCATGGCACATAGACACCATAAAAAAAAACTTTCCCCTGCTTTGTTCCGTTGCTGAAACTTTAGCTAAAAATACAATAAAATTAACTTTGGTAAGACCTTCTCTCATCTGCTTATCAAGCCCTTTATTGTTGAAGATGAATAGTTCAGACTATAAATGCTGACCGATAATCCACTGCCCTTACACTTCCATTATAAAAGAATTTTGAGTAAGCAAGTCTTTCTGTACATTTTCACTATGGGCAAAAATATCAACATCCTTGTTCACACATATCCAGTAGAGTGGAGGATAAAGAGTTTGTACTGTCCTGATTGTGGACCTACCATTTATCAGTTCTTATTCAGAGTTAAAAACCTGAGAATAAACAGATGCATTACCTGTGTGAAGTCAGAACGACGGAGCGTCCCATCTTTATGATGCTGTGGATGCAGTTCCACAGAGCTCTGCGGGCCTTGGGGTCCATACCAGTGGTGGGTTCGTCCTGGGTCACACAACACACACGTTCAAGTTAGCACACAGATTTAATACAGGACACACACTAAAGAGACTGGCACTCTAAACAGAGTCAAACCCTTTATTAATTCATTCATCAGTTCCTTTATTAGTTCATCCAAATCCTCTTCCCTTTAATAAGTGGTCACTAGAATCTCAGTTGAGAGTGAAGCAAAGCAGTGGTCACAGGAATCCAGGCTGTGTTTTATTTTTGTTACCAAAAGTTTCATAGAGTGAGTGCATGATCACCCAGAGTGACAAAACAGTATGAGGGTGTGTGTGCATACCAGAAAGACCACTGGTGGGCCTCCGATGAGGGCCATGGCTGTTGAGAGTTTGCGCATGTTGCCCCCGCTGTAGCTTCCAGCTGCTTTTTCGGCATATTTTATAAGGCCCAGCTTGCGGATGCCCCACTCAGCCACCTAGCAAAGACACACAATATCTATTTTTCTTTCTTCGCCAAGTGTTTTTTTTTATTTTTTTATATATATTATGCATTTGCAAGCACTGGGGACTGTCTTGCATTTACCAAAACCAGTAGAACGTATCATACTCAGAAAACAAGGGTGAAAGGTCTATGGGGTTCTCAAGAGGAAAGATAAAAGAAGCTAAGTACTGAAGGATAAAGGAAGGTTTTTTTTTTATTTGCACTCTGCTTGAGGCTCAAAATGTGTCTTGCACTGACGGTCACCTTCACGAGGGGGCAGTATTGCATCTACCAAACTAACAGAATGCATCGAACTCAACAACAAGGGGGCAAAAAGTCAAGTTACAGACATGATGGCTAAAAGAAGCAAAGTACTGAATGAGAAAGAAACATTTGATCCATACACTGTACATGAGGGCAATATTTCATCCATTGTCTTATTTGGCTTTTTTCACCCCTTGGGCCTGCTTTCCTGAAGTCATTTCCACTTATCTGTTTTTCTGTAACTTTTAAACAGGCACAGAGGTCACGCCTCCTTCACTGTGATCGACAGGTGCAGTTACAAATTTGCAACAGGATACCTAATACAGTACAGTAATGATCAGCTGTCAACGGCATAAATACAGAAGCAAATCAAACGCTACTTTAAAAACAATTTTATTATAAATAGCTATAAGGTCAGCCCCGCCAACCAATCCTCAAATGGCTTTACTTCGCTAATGCCAATACTACCCCAAACACTTCCCTGCAGCCTGACTGTTCTGTGAGCTTTGCACAAATACAGATCAGCACTTCATATTTTATAGTCATGTTATACACTCACCTCACACACTTCCCCTTCGGGAACACCGCGTAGGATGGCATAGAACTCCAGGTGCTCTCTGCCTGTCAGAAGGTCGTTGATGGCATCAAACTGAGGGCAGTAGCCCATGTTCTGATGTACTTCATCTATTTCCCTGAGTATACTGAGAATGACAAAAAAGATTGAGAAGATTTGGTTAATGTTCCTTATTTTTTAATTACAATTTCTATATTAAACAAAGTGTTAAATAAATGTGTTTATGTCATACCTCTTCCTAGCTAGGAATGCTTCTCCACTGGTGACTGCAGAGTCTCCTGTCAGCATTTTAAAGGTACTTGTCTTCCCAGCTCCATTCACACCAAGCAAACCAAAGCACTAATGGAAAAAACAGGATAGAGGTCAAATTTGTGATCTTCCAACAGTCAGCTAACGCAGCAGCTTATTTGGAAATTACAAACAGGAAGTAGCTGCACATGTCTCACCTCTCCTGGAGGAATTCCCACACAAAGCCTATCCACAGCAGGCTTCTTTTTCCTATCATACACCTGTAATAAAAAAAAACCCATTATGATTAAAGCACCATTTTAATCACTCAGAATTTTCTATGACGCTATAAAGTAATTGTGTTAAGAAACAGAAATCTTTGTCAGACCTTTGTGAGCCCACGAAGCTCAAGGATGTCTCCATGTCCTGCTCCACTGATGATCCTCTGCCGTTCCCTGGCCACATCCTCATCTTCTTCTCCAATCGGATTCAGCTTAGGGCGAAGAGCTCTGCAAAAGCCACCGTTAAGATGGTTAGATGGTCAGTCAAGCTATTTAACAAATGTTCCACTCCTCACTAAGATGCTGATATTTAAATGAAATTTGGATGAAAATTATGTCCCACCTGGGTTTGATAAAAAAGCGGTACTGGATGAGGACGGTGATAATGAAGAAGACCACTCCTTCCACTGCCATGGCAAACAGGTTCTTACCAACCATGTCCCATTCCAAAGGAGAGCGGAACTGGCTCTCGCCTGTATCCCAAAACAGACTATTAGAATTGTACAACATTCTCAATTTAAGCTCGGTTCAAATTAAACATATGCATTTTGTGAGTTTATTAGCATAGTATAACATTGAATTGTTAATTGTTGTATTTGAAATCTTTTGTGAAAGAGGTCTATATAGGGACAACCGGTTTCTGCACACAGCCTGTTATCGGACAAAATGTAGAATATGAAAGTGGAAGTGGGAAGACAGAGCCTCAGAGATTTTTTTTTTTTTTTTGTTAACTATTATTTTTTCAGTAGAGATAATTTCCTTATGTTCTAGATTCAGTTTTATTAATTTATGCATTTATTCATTCATTTATTTATCTTTAGTAACCAAATTATCTTGGAAAGAGTCATCTCAAGAATCCTGGAATAAACCCAGGAAATACCAGAAGAGTGTGATAATTCTTGTGCTAAACCTGTGGATGACTGTTAAACATTCGCACATTCATGGCTGCTTGGGGTTTTCCTTGCTTTTGACATCCAATAGCATGCTGTTATTAGAAACAAGAAATGGACATTTCTGTGTAAGAGAATTAAAATCTCACTCAGACCTCCAGTGGTGTGAATGTTATAGGGAAAAAGGTTCTAAAATTCTTTATTTTTTTTCTTTATTAAGGTTCTTATTCACCTAAATACATTGTTTTATTTTAACTTGTGTAAATACTTCTATAGTATCTTTTTTTGCCAAATATAAGCCTACCCCAGAGATTTGCAATAAACAAGCTATTCATACCAAATCTCTCCATAGCATCAGCCATGGCCTGATTCTTCACCATGTCAATCAGGCCTCGTCCCAGACAGAAGTGAGGAAAGATCAGGAGCACGTTCTTCAAGATGTCATTGAGGCCACCGACTTTCTAAATAGGAGGAAGCCAAGATTAGAGTTCAGTCATTCATTAGGGTTTGATTACCAGGTATATTTTTATTGATGCTATTTTAACCAAAGCATAAACTTGCACCTTTCAAACAAAATCCTTGCATTCTTGCAGAAGTTGAAAAAATGCACACTTACATCACCACCAAACAACTCCAGAACAAAAGTGGACACACTGCCGTTGATCCCAATCAGTATGTTGACGCTGGTCAGGACAACGTACGCAGTGCTGGGGATCTTGAACACGTAGGAAGCTGGGTACATCAGAGGTGTGATGGACCATCTAAAAGGAGGAGAGAACATTCATCATCATAACATTGCTGTTTATTTTGTACATTTATTTTAAAAGCTTGTAGGGCTCACTCACCCATACAGAAGCAGCAACAGGGCGAGCACTGGCAGATTGGTGGAAGAGACATAGGCTTTTTGTTGGAAGCACACAAAGATGATTATGACCAGGGTCGCTGGGACGATGTAATTGCACTGAAACCCAGAAGAATGTGCTCAGAAAAAAAACTACATGACAAATTTTTACAAGCATAAAAAGTGCAATAAAAGGAAAACCCAAACAGACAACATACCATATCCCAGATAAAATTGGCCAGCCAGTAAAGGTATGGCTGTACTCCACTGATGAACTGCATATGCTTGGCCTTGCTCACACGTTCTTGGATGAGAAAGACGACAAAGCTAGCAGGGACGAATGACATAGCGAAGATAACACAGATAGAAACCAACACGTCCACTGAGGTTGTTACCCTGAAAGAAAACAGGTTTGGAAATGTCTATACAGAAACGTACAACATATGAATTATTAAAGGAAGTGGAAAATGTTCACAATCACTCACAATGCCACCTGGGAGATCTGCTCTTTGGTAAGGTTCAGAGGGTGATTGTAGACTGTGATGCCATATTTGCTTGGGTTCTCCCCTGGAGGCAGGTTGGCCCGCAGAATACCGTTGTTCATCACATTGAGGAATGATCCGATGCTGTGCCAGCCCTTGTTATTGAACCAGATCTGAGAAAGAAATTAAACACTAATCAATTCCTATTCTCAGGGTGTAAGAAATGAAAATCAAACAGCTGATAACAACTATAACCCACCTTCACATTGTTTTTAGTGTCCAGGCCATTGATGAAAGCAGAGAGACTGTCTAGAAAGCGATCGGCTGCTGTCCCTGAATTCTAGATAAAAAGGGCAACTCGCGTTATTAGCTTTTGAGCTAATTGTTGAGCATGACTGATTTGAGGATAAAAAATAATTGTACCTTCTGCAGGTGGAATATTTCCCTCACTCGAGAAATGGCATCATCAATCTCCTCAGCCGGAGGGAGAACCTGAGTGCTTCTGGCGCCCAGTGAGAATCCTCCATATCTGAACTCATTCACCCACACCTTGTTCTTCAAACTTGAATAAAGCAAATGCAGTGATATTAATATTTTCAGAGAATGTATTGCCAAGGAGAATTACTAAGAACCCTAGAACTGTTCAAACAAATATTACCTTTTGCCAATGATTTCCGCATAAGTCTTCACCAAGTAGTCTGAGATGTTCCTTCCTGTCAGGTTTTGAAGTGTATCCCTCTCACTGATCTTTATCTGTGGAGGTGGGAGGCCTCCAGCACCAGCAGGGCATTCTGGGAGCATCTTTTTCTTGCCTCCACAGCTGCACGCACACTCTGGCGATGGGTTTTCCATGGTCCAGTTTTCATTCCTGAACACCTCCCATACATTTTCTGGGACCTCTGGTATGGACCAATCCTCATCACCCATAGTACAGGGAACATTTCTGCAGGCATGGTAGCACAGGGTTAGCAAGTTAGCAATTCTGGATTTAAATAGATTAAATATTATCTTCATTATATTGATTATTACTTAATGATTTACTCACGGTGCTGGCTCTTCTTCCATGCAGCGTGTTCCAAAGCCAGGGCCTTCTAATAGTGCAGAAAGTAGTTTTTGAGTGCTGGCATCTTCAGGTGCATCATTGCTGTTAGAAAAAGTGAGCAAAATGTTCTCAGTTATGACAGATTTTAGGAAGGTATGCTTATTAAGCATATCATGTTCACTTGAAGTCTCTGTGATCAACAATATTACTTATAATCAACACAGCAAAAAAGATTTTATGCACTTTAGTGAGGTGGCTAAAATTATTTCCCAATTTTGCAATTTGTTTTGCATAGAAAACCTCCAGTCTGCCAGTGTCTTTGTAAATATACTGTACATAAACAAGTATTTTAATATATAATATGTATTACATGGTATGTTACAGAAGGTAGTAATGAGATCAAGGTACATACTGATGAAACATGCCTTGCTGGAAATGGTGTTTTTTTTAACGCTAGATTAGTTGTACACCGGGGTTAAGTACCTGATAAAGGTAACTTGATCCTCATACATCCACGGCTGCAGGGCAAGACTGGGGTATTTTCCAAAGGGTGGAACAATAAGACTGAACACCAGAGCGATGCACACAAATACAGCAGGCAGAACAATCTGCATACCAGAGTGACAGAGTAGAAATGAATCACACAGCAAATAACACCTCTAAATCTTCATCATCTGTTTCACCATTATACCATCAGATTCCACAGCCATTCACTTCATACCTGGGCGAAGAAGCCTTTCCTGGAACGACGAGCGTACAGGAACCGTTTCCACAACAAGGCCACAAACTGCTGTTTCTTCAGGCTCCAGCCCTGGACCTGGTATGAACCTTTACCATCAGTACTACTTAAGTGATCAGTCTCTTTGGAATCTAAGCAGCAAAAAATACACAGATGGTTTTTAGTTCTAACAGTGGCTTGAAAAATAACAGAATGCCCCTCGCTCTGCTTTAACTGGGAGTGACAAAACATACCTGGGTCAGCATCAGATTCATTGCAGTCAAAGTTATCATCCTCAGTCAAGGGTTTAAGGCAGCTCTGGTGATCAGCTCCAAAAGCATGGCGCCTGCGCCTCCGTATAGGGAGGGTGCCGTCTGCGCAGACACAGACAGGAGAGTAAGAAGAGCTATTCTCACATTTTTCATGTCTTTATCACTGCTGTAAATTATCCGTGAAAATTATTAGTAAAAATCTTACCTGACATCATTTCAGTATCAACCCCACTGTCCTCTGCTACTTTCAGGAAAATCTAAAAAG
>JAQLOM010000012.1:6548145-6565654 GCA_030068315.1 Chrysichthys thysi | reverse complement strand
TACTGGAAAGAATAGTCTACCTCTTCAAGTGTGGTGTCTGAAACACCATAACTCGAGATGCCCAAATCAGCAAGGCGGTCATCCAAATCATGGAAGAGATCCACAAAGGCACCATCTTTAGCCGATTCATAAGGCAGGATGTAGGTGATCTCATGTCCCAGATCCTCCACCATGCGTGCGTTACAGACGTGCTTGTGGATCAGACCTGAGATTAGAGAGAGGTCTGCAGGAACAACACCTGTATCAGTCCACGAGGTGCCTGTGTGTAAATTCACAAATCACAGAGTTAGATTGCATGTAAATTCACATTCACAGTGAAGTTAATGGTTAGATAACAGCAGGACTAAATTTAGGAGTAAGGTTTTATGTTAGACTTTTAATAAACAGTCTGGAAATCCACACCTAGGGTCAATCAGAAATGTAAAGCTTACCAATAGCTGTGGCAGCATCACTCTCATGCTCGCTGCCCAAACCGGCATCTGAGCTGCTCTCTGAGTCTCCTTCATCCTGAAACAGGCAATTCACTCAAGCTTAGACTTTTAAGTACTGCATGTAGGATTTGCCCTTTGTGGTAGAAAAAAGGTTACTGTAGGGTGGTGAGTACTGTAGGCAATGCGGCTTAATCTCACGGCTAAGTAGTATACCTAAATAAATAGTAATGATAAATGGTATTATTAGTGATAATATTAACAATAACAGGAACGACAGAAGAAATCTTCTTACCTTCTTGATATAAGACTCAGTGGTGGTGGAGTTCCTGCTGGAGCTCAGAGAAGCTTCTGGTTCCTTCTTAACCAGTGTCAAGTAGTATCCAGTTCCCAGGTGAGTTTTCAAGAAGAGAGAGGAGCCCACACAGCATAGCTTCCCGTGAGAGATGATGGCAATGCGATCACCCAAGATGTCTGCTTCGTCCATGTGATGTGTGGAAAGGATGATGGTTCGGCCTGTGGTACAGATTGCTTCTTATTAATGAGCTTAATTGTTTCATTATTATTTGATTGAAAATGGAGTATTCCTATAATACTATTAAGGGATTTAGGCAAACCTGCGCGATATTTCAGCAGGAGGTCCCAGATGCCCCTTCGAGCGTAAGGGTCCACCCCAGCTGTTGGTTCATCTAAAATGACAACCTTTGACCCTCCAACAAAAGCAAGAGCCACTGAAAGCTTCCTCTGCATGCCACCTTTGGGAACGCAAACATCATTACTACTTGATTCAAACATGTCTGTGATTAATTAATCACAATTAAACAAAGTTGCAAATTAAGAGTAATATACATTCAACCTACCAGACAGCTCACTGGTCTTGGACTTGCGTTTGTGCGGCAGTCCAGTGTCAAACAGGATCTGATCCATCTCAGCCTTCACCTTCGTTTCGGAGAGGCCTTTCAGTCGTGCATAGAACCAGATGTGTTCCTCTACCGTCAGCCTAAATACACCACACATATTCAATTATGACCTCTCAGTGAATTAATCTAATAAGACTGAACTAAAAATAAACTTAAAATGTGGCTCAATAGCGGGGGCAGCATATAATTTTATACGCACTTAAAACAATAACTGCCACAATGCATCCACAAATATATTCAATCAAAAATGTAATGCCAAAAAACATTTACATCATAAACAAGGTATGTAATATGTATATTAAAGAGCACTTACATGCTGAAGAGGACGTTGTGCTGAGGGCAAACTCCAAGGCTCTGTCGGATAGCACTTAACTCTGACTGGATGTCTTTGCCCATGATGTATGCTGTGCCAGACGTTGGCGGAAATAAACCAGTCAGGATGGACCTGAAACATTGAGTAAGTGCCATATATCACACTCTATTTTCGAACTGGCAGTCTGTCATATTGCACTTTGTGTTAAAAGACAAAAAGCTGCTCTTGTTTTATGTTCATCTGTCAGCTTCTTACATGGTGGTAGTTTTTCCTGCTCCATTATGCCCCAGAAAGGACGTAATCTGACCCTCGTAGAATCCCAGTGTCAGGCCGTCCACAGCAAGCTTTTTGCCATGCCGGTAGACCTTCACTAAGTTCTGGATATACACCCCCAGCTCAAGATGAGTGGGCTCTTCCTCCATGCACACAGCTTGAAAACAAAAAAAGAATATTGTTTGGAGGAATGCAAATTTTACAGAAAAGTGTCCGATAATTTCTATTTTGTTTATTAACTATAATGTTATGTTTATAATGCTCTTACCTCCTGCATTTGCCTTCTTTCCCTGTATTGTAGGTGCCTCTTTTTGCCTGCCTTCTCCAAACCAGTAAGACTTGGAAAATGGGAAGTACCATGGTCTGGGAATACCATACTGACCGGGAAAGACAGCCTCAATGTACCAGGTCATGACACCATAGAGGAAAGCATCAAAGTACATCATGATAATGGCAGTAGTCAGGCTGTAGTCATCCCCTTCCATGGGGCTAGAGATGAGGTTGCTCCACTGGATCCCCACGCCCTGCTCTTCAAACAGGGCAAAATACTCACAGCCGAACCCAAAGGCCACTGGTGAGAGTAGACTCTGCAGGTAAAAACTCAGACTTAGCTCAAATTATCACAGTTATTTTAAAGGAGCAATTATTCATTCATTCATTTTACCTCACTATCTCTGTCAAAACTACAAACAAGAGGTGGGACTAATGGATTTCTGGGATGGAAAATTTTTAAACAGATCCCTTGAATATCTGGAAACTAATTTTTGTCAATCAAATACCATTCTAAATTAATAAGAGCAGCTTATTAAAAGAAATGCTTCGGGCTGGACAAAAATATCTAACTTTAATCTAGAATTATAGCAGACAGCCCCAGTCACGTGCAACATGGCAGAGCGTCTCATCTGTACATAAACAAAGCAATTCGGGGCAGTTAGTTTGGACAAGATAAGATAAACCAGCAAGGTTGCTCCTGGAAAAGATACGAGGTTATACACAGGCTGCACTTTGCCACAGGGTCAACGCTGGAACGTGTGGTGGTGGTTGTAAACTCACAGCGATAACTTTAGTAGGAAGACCCACGTAATCCTCCCAGGCCACACACAGCACGTAGGGCAGATAGAGCGTGAAGTAGATAATGCCTCCACACGCTGCAGCCAGGTTTGCCCGAGCAAAGGCTGTACTGATTAGGAAACACTGCATGATCGTGACCACAGCGAAGGAACCCAAAAAGAGGAAGACCACACCAGGGTCACTATAGGGAAGCAAGTTCCCCTTCTGCAGAAAAGAATTAAAATAAAACAATGATACACTTGTTTATTGTTAGTTTTTTTTTTTTAAATCATATTCTGTGATGTTTTTGATCATGTATCTACAAAACAAAACACAGCAGTGTGGTTCAGGATGTTACTCATCCTGTGAATCATATAATCATAGGACTTACTGGTCACTGCTACAAGTAATAAAGGAAACTATGTTAAGACCAGTATCTACTTGTCAGTATAAATATGACTTTTTAGTAATATTTTAATTGGTAATATGGTAATATGCAGAGAGGTAGTTAGCCCTCAGTTAACATTGATACATATTATAGTGAATTAGGTTATAGAAATCATTAGATTTATATTTCTATAAGCAACTTTATGAAATCTTGTCCACACATGATAGATATTGCAGAGATAATATTTTGTTCTTTGTGTTTTTATGGATAAGCATATGTGAAATAATCTTGTTGAATTAGTCAAGAAAGAAGCTAAATGCACATATTGGCAATACCTTGAGCACAAACACTAGTAGTCCAGCACTCATGAGAAGTGGGATAAGACTACTGATGAACCAGCTGAACCACAGGATACCATTGTCCAATCCCATAATCCTCATGGTCTCCTTCAGGCGGGCCTCCTTCTCATAGACAACACTCTTTATTATAATAGCCACGGAGTACATCCAGGCTAAAGTCATGAAGAGGGGCATGGAGCGACTCATCACACGCAAGAAACTACAGAGATTTAAGAGGAGAAAAAAAAACCCCTGTTATCTTTAGGATTTGGTCTTAGAAAATGAGAATAGCAGCAATGATTTGTAGAGAAACGTACATGTCGTCAACATAACATGGGTAAGGCATCTGCTGGATGTAGACTCCAGTCTTCTCTTTAGTTCCTGTTACTGCTCTGATGATACTCTGCTCTATAATGTCTTGGAGGTAAGAGAAACCACCCCAAATGTACCGCAAGTCCTCAAATGGGTCAGCTCTTGGGCCAGGGTCCCAGTATCTAAAGCAATGAAAAAAAATATTGATTGGCAGATTATAAGACCAATTATCTACCTCCGAAAAGTCAGTGGATATTTTTAACGCTTGAAATTAAAACCGCCAAATGTTGACTTACGCATCCTTGATCTTGTTGGTGCGCTCCACATTATCAATGTCCATGCGGATTTTGTAGCTGACATGGGGAGGAAGCTCGGAGCTGTTTAGGTCAATATCGGGAAAAACAATTCCAGCCCAGAACTTCCTGTTGTCCAGCAGACCAAGAGACTCATTCACTAATTTCTCCTCAGTGCTCACAGGCTCTAATTTATCCAGATTCACACACTGTAAAAACAAACAGTGATTCAGATATACATCAGTTGATTCCTTCTAACTAGCTCTGAACTGACTGTATTTGGGTTTTTACTGGATATATGGTTGTTTGCAGTGTTCATGAAATGACCACTTCCTCAGAAAAAAACATTGCTCATATATATGTTTAGTGATAAAGGGTAGCAGACTATCTGTTTCTTAAAATATTCATTTAAAGCAGAATGGTTCTTACTAATTGGAGTGAGAAAAAAAACCCAGACGAATGGTCATATAATTTCATGTGTATTTTGCAAAGTGAGTAATCTTCCTATGTCCATACACACAAGATTTCCACTTGCTCCTGTACTTTCACTTCTACATTTTCTGTGTGCTGTTAGTTCATTTAGTCTGCATGTTGGCCAACAACTTAGAAGTGTGAATACATATGTGAAAGAGGAAGATTTTCTTTATGGGAAATATGCACAATGATGTCTGGAAAACAATAAGGGCTAGGATTTGAGGGGGTTGGATGAAGGCACGTGTAACTAAACTGACCTCCATGAAGCGAGATATACTCATAATAGCTTGATCAGTCTCATTGAAAACATTTCTCCATGTGAATGCTGTCCCGGGTGGACGAGTGTCCTCCGAATGCTTGGTCAGGAAACTGCTAAGATCCTGCACACTCCACCGAGTACCACTCAGTTGGGCACTGAAGAAATAGGCTGTGACATTGTTCTGTAGTAACATCTGTAAACAAAGAAAGCAAACAGTCGCAGGTTACTCCTCAACAAACACCCACGTTGTACCAGGTAAATATATGTAAAATTTAATCCTACAGATGAGTGTTCATATGCCCACCACTGGAGGGTAGTAATGAGCAAAAGGCCCGACATACCCGAACTAGATCCACCTCTTGACTGTTCTCCATGAAGTTCCACACCTTGGGCCTGGTCTCTTCCCACATCCCGCCCAGATCTCGGAGAATTCCCAGCTCCTGAAATGTCCTGTTGACCTAAACCACAGAGAATAGTATGCAGAAAGAAAATGTTTGTCTTCTTCACTTTCCAATGCAGGTGAAGGAAAATACTATAGCACATAAATCAGTAGCTTTCATTTTCGTTTGTGTCACATTCAGTGGTAAAGGTATGTACCTCTTGGATGATCTTTTGCGTGGCAGGGGTGTGAGGTGTGTACAAGATCTTCCCCATGAGTAGAGGCTTCAGAGCTCTCCAGATCATCCGAGAGATGGGGCTTGTCTCAATGTTCTTCATTAGATTGTTACAGTAGGGAGCTGCAAAAGCACCATGAATAGTGATTTCCAAAATAAGATTAAGATAATGTGAAGAATAATTCTACCACAATGCTGGTGAATTCCCACAACAGGTTTGTATTCATGCACTCATTCTGATATGCAATGGTTTCCATAGTAACAAGACAGTTACATGGACATGGTGTATACATGTACGTATACATGGGTATGGTGGATGTTACACATAATCTAAACCTTTTAATAAACAACATGTATAGTTGATATGGTGAATCTGTCTGTAATGAGGTGTTTTCTATAACATCTACTGAATGTCCCTCCAGGGTCAACACTTTGTAACAGACTGAGTTCAATCTGTAGGATGGAGAGGTTAGGACTTTGCAGTTTCTCTGTAATCTGCTGAATTTTATGAAGAAAGTGGCAAAATGGCAGTTTCTTGCTCTGGTTATATTATATTATATTATTTGTAACAATACATACACAATATTTATAACTAAAACAGCAACTAACAACTATAACTATAAAAGTTATGTTATTTCTTACACAAACCACTGTAGTATGTTTTGTATAGCAGGATTTATAAACCTTATGCATGCAAACTGAATGGATTTCAGAAAGAAACAGCATGTCTTAGACTAAATGGAGAGAGTGCTTACTGGTCGTATTGTCATAGACTGAAACGGGTTCCTCATCGCTGCTGTTGTAGTTGCCAAACATTGCTTTGAAGTTGCTGTCTTCATACCAGTTTAGAGACTTGATTTTAAGGCCACCACCTTCAGGGTGTCCACATACTATTCTTGACACAGCCTGGTACATCTGACTGGGTGAACCAGTAGCATTCTGGGTCAGGAAGAGGATCTCACTGCGCAGGTCACTCCAGCTCCGCATGCTGGCCAACTGAGAAAAGATTGCAGGGTGTTAGAGGCCTGCAGGAACGCAATGCCACCATGAATGAAAGTTAAAGCAAGAGAATTCTATATCAGGTTTGCCAAGTTAAAAAATATCCCAGTGTTCTTCATATTTGTTTAAGTCTGTTTTTAATCTAGAATTTTCAAACAAAAGACTGTTTATCTCTTCTGTTGCTATAGTTATAGATTTACTTTGCAATAACTTATTAATGGGAGTGACAGCCCTGAGGCCTGCCAAACTGAACTTGCCAAGTAAATACACCACCTCGAAAAGCTTGTTCTGACATTTGATATTGCAAACCCTTACAGGATACGCTCAACACAAAACAAATTACGGCTGCATGAAAGACTAAAAATGTCAGGCGAACCTCATACACTTTGACCTAGCTACAAGTATTCCTTCAGTCCCTGTTTCCTTGTTTTCCTTACAAACTCCTGAGTCAACCAGAAAATGTATCATGGGTTGAGGCACAGGAGTGAAATGTAACTGTCGGTCATTCCCTTTAAAACCCAGAACAGATAGGTGTGGTGCAGATGTACTTCATGTGAAGGGTTAGCTTTGACTCAGACAGCCACATCAGCAAGCCAACCTGTCACATGCTTCCAATTTTGCAATTTTGTAAAAGTGCACCACCAAAGGAGGGCAGGCGAAAAGGAAGGGAAACAGGAAAACAGTCGTGGGACTATTCCAGAAGACAGGCATGCTGAAAAACAGATGTAGGGGAAAAAAGTCTTTGGGGAAAAAAGGCAGCAAAACAATCCTCTTTTTATTCCAACCAACACTAGATTTAATCACTTCATCTTTGTCATTAAACAAATAATCTCGTATTTTGCTGGAATTAAATTCCGTCGCCACGTTGGTCCTGTGTTCAATGACAGACAGAGGACCTTTTGTTTAAGCCTATACTTCACAGAGTCACAAGCAAAAGTACACTCTGTAGATGCTAACCAGCTGCATCCTTGGTTCAGGAATCCTCTGCTACTCTGTCTTTCTCTGGCTCTTTGTTTCTGTGCTTGTTCAGCTGTGCCTGGTTGTATATCTGTCCAGCTGAGAGCTGAAACAACTCGTCCCCCAAATGTCCCTGAAGGTACACAGCGTGAGTTACATCCAAACACAATGTGTCACTTTCACTGCTGCCCCCAGTGGCACAGACGTTACTACCAACATTACAGAGAAACTCAGTCTTTTCTAGCTGATCCTAATACACAATCAGCCCTCAAAATAACACATAAAAAGGCACTAAATAGAATGAAGTATGCATGCTATGTAGGTATAAGCTGTGTAGTCTCTCCATAATACTTTAGCTGATTCCAAGACTTCTAAAGGATGTCGACATGGAGGAAAAGAGACCATTGTGCAAACGGGACCATGAGCAAAAGCAGGAAAGGCCTCTATTGAAGTTTTATTCCATACATCATGGCCACTGTATGTCTGAGATGAAAACATCTTATTGTTTTCAGTCTGGTTAAAGGAACCGCCCTTTTTTCCAGGCCAAGGCAAACATATACACACAAGATTGTTCACATTAAGTAGATCAAATAAATGAAAATGTGTTTAGTCTCAGATGCATACTTTGAACATACCTGAAGAAGCTGACTGACAATACCATAATATACCGCATGACTGTTGCAGCATCAAAGTATTTGAAAAGGTTTCTAATTAAACCAAACAGTTATTACCTCCACAGCTACAGAACTCAGGCTTTCCAAGAGCTTGTCTGTGGCTTTGGCGACATGCCGGGTGCCGTTTCTCTCAGATCTTACATCTGACTGCAAAAAAAAAAGCATATAATGTAAACCAAATTATCCACATCTGACCAAAGCAACACCATTTTATTTAGAACTGAGAATACACAATTAGTTGAATGCAACTTGAAAGTTTGCAATCCCCTTAGAACAAAATGAATGTTTTAAAATAATGTCTTGCAATTAAGATACGTTATTAAGATTCTTAGCTGGGGATAACAACGTTATATAATGCATATAAAAGCTAACAAGCATTTCTAGATCAGTTACCTGATTTTGTTTTTCTCAACTACTGCTAAAAGTGTTAGGGTCACTGTGACTGCTTTATCAGCATACTGTCTAAATGATGAGGCTGTAAAAGCCAAGCTTAGATTAATATCTTAACAACCCTACAAGAAATTAACCCATAAATGTTGTTTAACAAACATGATGCCATTCATTCATATTTATACTGTAAGATTTGATAGAAATGACACTGCAATTTCTTTTTCCTGTTTCATTGTTTTTCTTTTCCTGTGAGAAAAGGATTGTCCCCAAATCCTAGAGATGGATTTAACATTTAACTTTTGGTGATGAGCAAACTGTTCAAAAGAACATAATGCTCATGGCTTTATAATGAACCAACAAAGCAATCTAAAGCTGCTGTGGCACGCTATAATCTCCAAACTACATCTCCAGGCTACATGTTAAGGGTGGGTGTGTAAAGAACTCAAGCCAAAACATGTCTAATCCTCTGCCTGCTCTGAATGGCCTTACCCCCTTTCCAGCCCTCTCTTTCTTTATACCTCTCACTTTGTCTTTGACCTATTCTTTGTTTAGTTCTGTACAAAGTGCACATCAGTGGTTGAGTCACCTGGTGTGCTGTCTCAAAAACAGCTGTGGTCACTGAGATCTATACAAGAATTATTAACGTTTCATGATAAGAAGATATGATGACCTCTCCAGCCTGTTCTATCTGTGAACCCTGAACTCTATAACAGTTTTTTCTCCCCCTTTTATAAACACTTCATATAAATATGAAAATAAAACATTTTTTCTTCTCCATTTTTTCTCTTTTTTTGTAACGGAAAAGCCTACTCAGGATTCCAGGAATTCTGAACAGACAATCATGATGGGGTTTTTTTGCCCACAGGCTAGTACACTCCTCCCAAATCAAGATGTTGAATGGCCAGGACGTATCTGCTACAGCTGTAATTGCATACAATATCCGTAAAACTGCACAATATATTCAACTATTGTTTGAGAGAAAACAGCATTTAATGGAAAAGCACTTTTACAGTTCCTAATCTGAGCTAAATCAACACCTGACTGAGTGCTTTTGATCAGGACTGTGTAAGGTTTTGCTAAATTCTAAAACACAATCAGGACCCAGTTTTCCAAAGGTTTATCATTGTTATAAGTGAAAATCACTTTAGAAGGAGAGAGATTATTCAGTGTGATCCTTACTTTACCATTTAACAATGAGCTTTTGTGGGGCTATGCAGAGATCATATCCTTTTGTTTCAAATATACAAAGTTGGCTATTTCTTGCGTCTACTGTGGAAAGAGCTATTGCTTTCCAAGATATTTCTTTTCTCACTTTGCCTATATTCTTAATTGAATTGTCTTACCCTTAGAGGTCTGAAGAAGTCCAGGTTACCCAGGAAGTGTTTCTCAGCTTGGTTCAGCCAGTGCTGAGAAGAGCTGCAGATGATATTGTGGGAGAGATCTGCTACTTCTCGATTTGGGAACGTCACAAACTGCTCTAAAGTGGAACTATTACACATGGTCCTCAGATGCACCCCATAGCCCCGGGTTAGCACCTGAAATCGGATAAGAGCAAAGAAAAGCAGGTGGTGTGAATCTAACTTTGTGATCTTCCAGGAGTGAAAGAGCGAATATGTATGACCATACAGCAGATTCAGATGAAGAGTCAAACATCATTAACAAATTATAAAAGGGGAAAAGATACTGTATAGTATTATACCGTATATACAAATGGGTGTCAATTTCAATATAAAAAGCTGGTGACTCCACTTGTCCCTTTTAAAGCAAGAATTGCAGGTCACTTTTATTCTATGAAGAAGCATTTCTATCCTAATGGGAGACAGGAGTATTTTTGAATGGCTTGATGAGGATGAAAATGATGTACATCATATGGTATATCCTTTACAGCAACCAAATCTCCACTAGAACTCCAAGGAGAGATTCTGGAGTGTGACACCAACTGATGGAATATCTTTAGGAAGAATGGTGTTCATACAAAGGCATGCTGAAGTTCTTCAGGCCAAAAGGCGAAAAGCTTATTTAAGCAACTTTATGTTAGTTTTTCCTCTAATTTGTCAACTCTCTAACAGGAAATGGTGCCAGACTGTGAATGCTGCCATTGCTGAAAATTCTTACCATAACTAACTACTCTTAGCTGATTTCAGAAATATTATTGCGTTTCATTACACAGTGTGTCAGTTAAAGGAACAATTATCTGCTTATTGCAGGTATTAGAAATAATAAATTGCAACAGAATGTATAAAACTGGCACAAAATGGGTTTAGAATTTGTTGTTTAGTTTAGATGTCATTGCTCACCTTTTCCAGGTTCACTTCTGCCATCAGAATATCCTGTACAATGCCATCTGTGAGGGAAGCATTTTGCTTGAGGAATGTGGACAGGGTCTCGTTGTCATTTAGGAAGTCTTTCAGCTTAAAACCTGAGAACATTAGAATTAACATGCTTTAACAAACACGTTCATCATCAATTTACAGCAATTTGACCATACGTGATTTTTTTTTTTATATACTGCTCCAAGTACTCATTTATATATTCATTCAGGAAGTTTAACTCTGGATTAATTATATCCCTTTTCCTTAATTTCCCCTTTTCAACAACATTCCTGCCATGCCCATAAGCCTTTGTCATTATACATGTAGACACATGCTGAATGCTTAGGTACTCATTGAGGTGTAGGATCTTTGTGTGTTGCTGTTTCCTGCTCCTGGTTTCTGGATTAGGTTTCGTTCATCCTTTAAAAGTTCAAGTGCATGCCCCAACAGGAAAAGCCCGGCAATATACAGCATATGCAGGCTTAGCCACTGGAACATTAGATCTGCCATGAAACTTGGTGGGGCGACGCATTTTAGAACACTATACAAAATGCTGTTCTTTTAAACATTTTATCATGCAAGTCTTGGAATATTTAAATATTAAGCAAATACTTCTTTTAGGTAATACACTTAAATCTAAAAATCTAAAACAATAACATAAACAAAACATATTTAAAAATGCTTGAAGAACGTTTTTAAAGAATAACCACATAATGGGCCAATGTGTGTGGCATTTTGTGGCGTATTTCCCCAATATGGTGAAACACATTTATGGATTTTTTTCTACCTTACCTTGGCTATTTTCCTGAAAATGTACTAAAACAGTGCCTAAAGATGTCTATAAACTTGTTTTCTAAGTGCTATTTACTCACAGAGTGAATTTCAGGCTTTGCTAGCTATGTGCCATAGCAAAATGGAGTCATGAGTAATAACTGATTTTGTGCGATGCAGAGCAAAATAAATGGCATAGTACCGTATATTTATATAAATATAAAAACCCTGTTAGTTCACACAGTTGGTTTCTTGTGGCAATGCTGAATGATAAATGCCCCCTAAAGTCACACTCTTAGGAGTCACACCTTGCTTCAGAAAGTGTTGCCATTCACACCTTCCTTGCAAAAGCCTGTTTAAAAAGTCCACTCCAAGTAGTAGCCTGACTGTCTGTATTGAATGCCCCCATTCTGCTGTCTGGCCCCTCAGGGGAACAAAGGCTGGAAGTGTATCCACTCTCTATTCTGGTGAAGGGGACAAAAAGCTCCAGCAGGTGATAGATTCCTGAATTTTTAAAGCCTTTCCACACTGGAACCACTTTCAAGGGCAAACATGGATAAACCTAGTGAGGTGTTAAATGGGAACTGCGGTATCAGAAAAAGATATTTGTCAACGTGATGGAAATTACCACTACCAAAATATATGGTCTAGAAAAGGTAATAATCAGACTTGCATACATATTTTGTGAAAGGCTGGTGTTACTATGTAATAAATGGATCAATTCTATCAATGCAGTGAACCATAAATTTAAATAAAGAAACAGAAATAACAGGACATAACACAGTAAATCACAGTACACTGCTGTGTTGTGTTCTAACTTATTTATATAGTAAGTAACTATCATTAACAAAACACTTTGATATGAAATATTGTATTTAAGATTTATTTAAAAAAACATTAAAGACACCTGGATTATTGCCCCGTAATCAGATTATTCAGTGCATGTACACAATTATTTTGATATTTTTTAAATATCTCTCATCTACACACATGCCTGAAACTGGACAGAGACAACTTACAGCACAAGCAATAAATACCTTTGATGGCTCAAAGAAGAACAGCTAACAAATATCCATCACTAATTGACACTGATGTCTGAAGTAAACTAACGTATCATAATTGTTTGGATTATTGTAATGGAATAAATAAACCTTAGACTTCATGTTTAAAAAAAAAAAGAAATACAGAGCTTACAAATGACAAGATTACTAAATATCATGTAAGTGCATTAGTTAAATTATTGTACATGTAAACATTATCTTGTGTTTAACAGCTCATCAAGATTGCAGAGTCCAGTTCCCAGTTTCAGAAGATAAGAATAGTCCATAATCAATATCTGAACACATCTCCATGCAGCTATATATATATATATATATATATATATATATCACTTAGCACCTAGTATATTATTCCCCATTATTCCCCTGTGAAAGCTAAATTCAGGATAGTTCACTTAAAACTATCACAGAAATTTAGCAAGTTATACAGTGAGTTTAGAAAAAAAAAAAGACTTCACAGCCTCCGATTCTGGTGTGAATGAGTTTAGGTTCACTAAGCAGCTGAAGCCAATAATCACAAACCCAGTGACCCTCAGGGCTTTCAAGTCCTTTATCTGTTCATAAGGAGAGAATACTACAGGCAAAATTAAATGTCCACGCAGCAGGAGTAAACATTCAGAGGCTCCACAATACCTGGAAACATGTTCAAAGCACTCATGTTCTTATAGAGGCGGAGAAGCATATTTTTGGAGTTATGATTACATTAAATAGCCTTTCTACTGTATTTTTTTTCCCTAAATAAGCTTGATGGAACTTTTGCCTGTTCTCATCCCAAACTCAGCACAAAAGCTGAGTATTTGTAATTCCTCACCTGTAATAGTGCCGATTATTTGTCAAGCGTAAACGTGATGTTAGATAGGATGGAAGTGTAAAGTTATAAAACTAAGGTAAGATGAGATAATGGCTGTGCTGGTGATCTCATATAGCATCCTTAAGACAGATCTGCTTTATCAGAACAATAATAAAATAATGCTGAGTCTCTTGTATGTATCTGTGATATAACAAACATGCTCATCCTATCGAGTCAGTGATGACTAGCAACCTTGTGGATGAATCTCAATTATAGCACGGCAAAAGTGTGGTGATATTGTGCTAACATTAGTCTAGCATTGCTTTTTAAAATAGCTTAAAAAAAAATTTTTTTAATAAGATCCTGCCAATTACCATGCTGAATGAGAAGATAATCTGGCATCACCTTGATGCCAAAACTGACAAACAAGATATAATGCAAACTTAAGGTTCGGCCACCAAATTGCAGTTACAGTAAGCCCTTAAGAAACAGATAAATAAAAACTCCATCTAATCCACCTGTATAATACATCAATTAAACAGTGCTGTTAACATATTTTGGTCACACAGAAGTAGGTCAAAATACAGTGTCCTAAATCTAAAATAATTAACCTCTAATGTTGACTTCTCAATCGCCATGGCCTCTACACATTTTTATTCCTTTGTTTGGGAAATATAACGAATCACAATTGTCTTGTGAAAAATCGCTAAACTTTAGAGTCTAGTGTAAAATGAATGTACAGTCTCTGTATTCAATAAAACAATAAAGTGTACCACACTTGAGGCCATGTGTCATTTCTGTGCTAAAAGAAGTTTTAACAGTAAGAGAATTCTGAGCTGATACCGAACAGAAGGAGTTGCGTGAGGCCTGAATCGAACAGCATGTGAGAGCGTGTGCATGTATATCTTCCTCCAGTCCTCACCCACACAAACCCCGTCACTAACTTGCCTCAGCTCGCCCAAAAGTTCACAACTTTCACAGAACACCCATTCGCCCACATATTCTTTGCATGGAAAATTTTGCTCTGTTCAAATGGGCTTTTAGAGCCCACCTCAATTACACTTGGATTTACATGTTTGATACTAGACATTTATCAGACCTTCACACGAAATACTTGCCTGAACAAAGCAACTGAAAATAATGCCTAAGGTTACATTATGCTTTAAGCACACATTCCAAGTTTTTTTTTCACACCCACTCTCAGCTCACCTGAAGTGCTGTTCTGCATGGCTTTAACTGCATTGATTAACTCCTTAAACCCATCCAGACTCTTGTCATTTTGACTGTACAGGAGGATTTTCTTGGCATCCGAAAAAAGTCGTGATATTCTGAGAATGTAAAAGGGAGACGTTAGGCTAATACTATCAAGGCTGTGACATGAACAACTGGATACAACTTAGTTTACAACCTTATTGGAATTAACGTCAGGCTGCTGCCATGTGCACAGATGCAAGTTTAAACTTACATGGAATCGTTGAAGTTGCCGACTACTCCAGGGGATTCTCCCGGGGTGGGGTGACGGAAACATGGGTTATTGGCATTACACACAATACCCTGAATCCATGGCAGGGTGCCTGCTGAGGGCATGGCTTTGTTGGGAAAGTGACCTGAGACCAACAAAGAGAACGAGTAAGATGTAATTAACTGCCTAAGTGAAAAGAATACAGAAAATAAGAAGGGCAGAAAGGAGAAAACTAAAGTTTGCCAGTGTAGAAAACTCTTCTGGTGCAGAGTCTCAGTTTTACTGAAGATTTTCAAACAAATATTAAAAAAAAAGTTTAGACAAACTGAAGGAGACATTAGGTGCCATCCATACTATTTAGTAAGTTGTGTAGATTTCTAAAAGGACATGGGTCCGATAGCTTTGGACCCTGTGATCATCTTATCTGCAGCCTAGGACGGGTGCTAGCAAACATCAGCACCTTTGAAACTACTTTTAAAGGGGAACTAGCTTAGAAAGGCTTCATTCAAGGGTGAACGATTGCCTAAGCACAATGTAGGACCTTTGGTCTAAGGCTGATGCTCCTAATGAAGGATAACAAGTCTACTTGTGTGACAAGTCAAATAAGTTGGACTGCTATCAGTCAACCTTAAGACTGCCAACTGGCCTTTCGCTAAGCACAGCACAGATAAGATAACATCCAGAGAACTAGTGCACGACTACCATAAGTAAATGCACTGTATGCATTCAACCAGCAAATGATCACGTGGCTTACTAACCAACATCCCTACAACAGAGTTTAAGAATTACTTTAATGCTGGATGTATGATCAATCTGCCCTTTTATTTAGTTTGCCTCAGTTTCAAAGAAAATTTGAACACCTCTTCAAAACTGGCCACTGAAAAGAGGAACTTGGCTCCTCACTTCTTATACAATTGCAACATGCCTGGATACACGTGCTGTGTGATTCACATCAAAACTATTCCACTGTCTTCAAACAGACCTGGACATTATGCAGAACTGAGAGATAGCACAGAAAGCATTTCCTCCTTCAATAAAGGACAGTGAAGCCAGAGCCAAAACAAAACACTGAAGAACAGTACAAGGGGAGAACTATAATAAGCCCATGTCATGTGATGGAAAATGTGTCATTTGTCTGTAATCAATAATAGTTGGGCAACTATAATAATCTGTTAATATAAAATTATAAAATAGTGAGTCGCACAAGTTGTTTACACGTAGTGAAAAAAATCTTGAAACATAAATGGATGTACAATGAACACAAAGTCTTGTATAACACTATCCAATAAAAAAATACAATAAGTGTACCAGTTCAGGTTAACTATGGGTCATTAAATATGTCTTAATTGGACGTTACATAAATCCGATTATACCAATGCCTCTGATAACATGCCAAGAGTACTCTGGAATACCATGGACACAGACTTTGACTAGGAGGTTAAAAGAGCATTGAAGTCCAATAAATTCCATGCTGTAACACTGAGGTTATAACTGCAGGTAACACATAATAAATTTACTGGTTTCTGATTTCAAAGTGCTGATGAGCTATTTCTTGGCACACTGTTAAGCCTTCTTATCTGCAATTAAATCAATCAAGCCAATTCCAATTCTTTGCTTTCATTCATTCATTCATTTGTTTTGAGGTAATTGATAAGTGGATAAGAATGAATGGCTCTGAACATCATCATCTCAGAGAAACTTCATTAAACCAGGCACTTATAGTGCCACATGGGAACCTTCAAAGAAACATTTCCCCATACACTTAATTAGATCAATATAATCAATATATTCAAAATAATATAAGAAAAATCATTAAAATACTGTACATATCAGGATCTTAATAATCTTAAAGCTGCTGCACCTTTAAAAGAAGGTGAACCTAATGGCATTACAGTCTATCTGTCTATTAAAATATATTTGAATAACTCTCCTTGTTATCTTCTGTATTTCTGCAATATTTTTCTGAGGACACTACATAATTGCTAATAATGACTGATAAAGATGCACAATATAAATCCAACAGGGGACAAAAGAAAGCAGAGAAATCCAGTCAAATGTGCATTCTCACCTTCAACTTTTTTTGGCTCATAAAACATAGTAGTCAGTTTGATTTCTACCATCATATCAAGAATTGAACAAAAGTATGCTTTTAAAAGGGCATCTAGCATTCATTTATATACAACATTCCGTCTCATAGCATTTTCACCACTGAAAAAAGGTCCACTTACACTCATGTTGCTCATATGGGGGGTAGCTCAATCTCACAGCAATCAAGATGAAGAAGATAAAAAGAGGCCACACAATCTCAATTAGCAGCTGGAACTGTGTAATACAAACATGCGGAAAGAGCAGAAAGAGAGATAGATAGATAGATAGAGAGAGAGAGAGAGAGAGAGAGAGAGAGAGAGAGAGAGAGAGAGAGAGAGAGAGAGAG
>JAQLOM010000012.1:6491221-6501508 GCA_030068315.1 Chrysichthys thysi | reverse complement strand
ACGACCATAGCGAGCTTGCGGGCGGGGGGTGGGGGGGGGTGGCGGCGACGGCATTGTGTGGGGGGGGCTCGCAACAATTTTTATTTTCTAAAAGTAGCTCTCAGTGGGAAAAAGGTTGGACACCTCTGTCCTAGAGTGATGTAGCTGAGCTTGAGGACTTGTACAAAAATGTGCTGAAAAAAGTTGATTAAAGTTATATTCTGAAAATTGCTAATTGGGTTGTATTCCTTGACTGACAAGTGTTTCGGGGGAGCATATGGGTAGGCCTCACATTTAATTTAAAGGTCCACCATGTAGGATTTAGGGGGTATATAAGTAGAAATGGAATATAGTATTCATAGCTATGTTCTCATTAGTGTATAATTTCTTGTAACTTGAAATCACTGTGTTTTTTGTAAGCGCAGAATGAGCCCTTTATATATACATAGGGTGCGGGTCCCCTAATATGGAGCCTCCATGTTACACCGCTACCGTAGCCCAGAATGGACAAACCTCTGAAGAGCACCTCCTACGTTGCATGTTTTTACAAGCGGCAGCGTGAATCTGGAAAGAGGCACCGTAAGGAAGACGAAGAACAAGCGAGTAAGACCGAGAAGAAGAAACAAGTTGAATCAGTGTTGGCTGGTGGCGGCTATCAGGATCCCAAATGAAAAAAATGGAGGAGCATAGTTATTATTTAGCATGGAAGAAGAAAGGGAGCATGAATGCAAGTACTTGGAAGTGCACTACAGGCACCTGAAGGCCTCCATATGGTCTAATACATGCTTGGCAAGGGAGGGGCATTCATTTGGTTGCAGTCAGCTGCATCCTACGTAGTAGACATTTCTGGTTTAGAACCTAACCACTTTAGGGATGTTTGGAGCACTAATGAGACAACATTAAGAGGTGGTTTGAAGATGTTCTTTCGATTTCTTATCATAGTTATCGACATTTAATAAGTTAAATACCCTATAATGAAGTATTCTGTTACTTTGTTGATTTTTCCATATGTAACAGTTCTAGTTGTCTGTCCCGTTGCAGGAGTTTGTGGAAAACAGCCGGAGGTCAGTAGCGCCAGCAGAACGGGGACGGAGCAGCAAGCGGTCTCGCGCTCGTCAGGAGGCGGGGCTGACTGAGATGAAGGCCATGGTGAGTGCGGGTGTGACTCCGGCAGGCGATGAGTGGGAGGTCCTGCAGGAGTTTCTGCTCTACTACCTGCTGCTTTGCGTGTTGGTGGACTGGGTGTTGTCTCAGTACATGCTGGTCATATGCTTCATTCAAAACTTCATCATCTTCATTTGTGTGTGTCTGCCTACACTCACACCCTTCCTGCTGCTCACACTGCTTCAGAACACACCGAGCATGGCCACGTGCTGACGAGCACTCATTAATGCCATTACTATCTTTATTTGTCCTTCAAGCCTTTCTTCATTCTTCACTAACTGAGTATTTTTCTGTGCATGGACTCTTTATTTTGCTGTTGTCCTTTTTGCCTGTTTTTTTGTTTTTGTTTTAATTCCTCACTGTCTTGTACCCAAAGTGCCCTTGTGTAAATAATATTTTTCTCTGTGGCCTTATCGTCACTGTGTCGCTTTTGGAAGACAGTTTTTTGAGCTCAACCATGCAGGGGATGGAACTGGCAGGCTGGAAAATGAGCCACAGTCAGCAGGAGGAAGGAGGGAGGGAGGGTTAACAAGCTTAGGCAGCGTACACACTCCAAAATGCTGGCTCCGAGTCATTTTCTAGCCCCATGGGTGCTGTCATTAACTGCACCGCCACTTGGTTCTTCATTATTTACTATTGAATTAAGATACTCTGTTGGGAAGTTTTGTATTGTTTAGAATTTTCAGGATTCAGCATCCTGGATTGGCTGCGATAAGCTTCTCTAATCATGTGTGAGGATGTTAATATTTCTATGCTTAATATTCAGGCAGAGGATTAGTAACAAATTGAATCCTTTAGTGGACTTTTTGGACCACTAAAGTCTCAAGACAGTCTGGCTGTCCACTGTTGCTTGTCCCAGCATGTCCTCTCATTAACATTCATACCTGCACTCCTTTTTTCTCCTTTTCTTGCTCTCATTGTGCGGCACTGTGAGTCTTCTTACCCGAATATTTGTGACAGGTATTTTTATTCCTGTTGTTTGCAATGAAAATCTAATCACTGTTTTTCTCTTAGGCGCCTGGAACAAGCTCAGCTTGACTAAAAGCCGGCCATGGGACTTTTTAAAGACATTCCAAAATGTTTATTTTTACCAATGTGTAACATGTTTACTATGGTTTCACTCCAGGGAATACAATATTTTAATAAGAAACTGTAAAAAAAAAAAGAAATAACAATGTAATGAAGCACTTTATATTGAAGCGCTGCATATTTTAAAAGGCTGATGCATTTTTCGTAGTGATGTCCTTTTTTATAAGACTAAAAAACAATTGCCATCTAGTGAAACACAAGTATTAATAATGTCTAGAATCACTGTTTTTATTATGTAAAATTTTCATAACAGACTTTTGTTCCTTTTTCTTAAATGGGTTTCTTGAGGTTTGGTAGAAGAAACCTTTGTGTCATGCAGCAATGAAGGACTTAACTGGGGTTTTTTTTTTTATTATTGTTTTAGGTCCTAACACTGAAGCGTCTGTACATCATTTGCTTTTATTGACATGTTTATTGCACCCAGTTACAATATGGATGTATATTTGGGAGGAAGATTAGAGGCTGAGGTTTTTTTTTGTTTTGTTTTGTTTTGTGCCTCAGTGTTAAAACATTGATTCCCCCCAAAAAAGATTTTAAAACTGATTGTTTCTACAAATGGAAGGGAATTGCTCTACCTTTTGTCTTTTTTCCTGAGAGGATAAAACCCAACGATTTAAACAGCTAATTGAAAGTTGTTTGAATCGGTTGGGCCAGTCAGAGCTGTTGTGCTATGAGTGTTACCGGCCGGGCCTTCTGATCTTTTTCTTTTTTTCTTTTCTTTTTTTCCCAAGCTTTACTTTGAACTAAATATAAAGCATCGTTTGAGATTATGTATTAATGTTAATTAGGATGTTAAATGCAAACACTGAATTAGTATTAAGACTCTGAGAAGCTGGACATGTACCACCCAGGATCTTAATCACCATCTTTGCATAATTCCCTAACCCTAACGTATTTCATAGCTGAGCTGCAAGTCTTTAGCTACAGCGTCACATAAACCTCTGGGCTTAGATTTACATTTTCAGTGCTGATTTCAAATCAGATTGCTTGTATGTCTCTACACTGACCTTATTGTAGATTTGTGCTTCAGCTTTTCACGAATCCTAGCCCTGGACCTGGTTTCCTGATCATGTCCAAGCACGAAGCTCATTTTTGATTATCCTTCTGTAAATGAATGGCTCTCACAGATACTTAACAGTCTGATGCTAATGTGACACCAAGCTTTGGTTTGTCCTTAAACACAGGGTGATTTCCGTAGTCCCTCCTTCAGCCTATGGGAAAGAGAAATTCTGAAAAACTTTCTGCATGTGAATTTTTTTTTTTTTTTTTTCATTTTCGTTTTTTCAACTCATCAACTCTGAATAGTACTAACCTGTCACTGAATATGAGTCCACTACTATAATTTTCTCACACTGCATCCCGTGAAGAGTCTGGGTGCTTTTAATTCTGTGTGATGTGTGAACGTCCACTTTTACACCTGCAGCAAACTCAAGTCTTCCTACTTGCACTACATTTCAGAATCTCTCTCTCTTTTTTTTTTTTTCGTGAGGCATCCCTGTGATACCGAGTGGCTTGGAGAGGAGAGGCACACAAAAACTCGCACCTTGCCTTAACTCATTCAGCATGCAGCACATCCTGCTGGATTTAATTGGTTGGTTACAGTATTTTTGCAGTACAGTATGAACTTCAGCTGCAGAGAGCTTGTAAGCCTTAAACCAGTTCAAGCTTTCCATAACACATTCGGTATCTAATCAGCAGCGAAACTACAAGCGAGTTGTTTATGTACAGCACGTGGATGGGAGGAGTCAAGATTTTACTACTTACTTTGTACTTTTACTCTTTATTAAAAAAGAGTTTGGAGGTTTTAGCCAACATTTGCCAGGTGTTTAGAAACTGGAAGAAGGGAACTCATGGTTAGGAGGACGGTTGGCGACTTTTGGAGATGGTGCAGATTCACATTTAGTAAACAGATTGACATTTAAATCTCCAGAACTCCAGCAAAAAGGTATCATAATGTTACTTAATGATACTTCGTAACATCATTGCTACTTCATAGCAAATAAAATAAAAATCAATAAAAGAGTTCATATATATGTATAGCCCTGAAGCTTGCCTCTGGATAGATGAGCTATCTTCAGCTAATTTATATAAATGCGTGTGATTGGTTAAAAGACAACAGTGGATTTGCTGAGCTGTGGAGAGGCTGAGCTGGTTCATGTTTAGAAGAATAGAGGTGCTCGTGTTTTTGTTTTTTTTTTTTTGTTTTTTTACAGGATTATTAGTTCTGCTACAGTATTTTTTTATTTTTTTCAAATACTCTGGTCTTCTGAAATGTCCACATCTGGAATACACTCCAACCCCTGGAACAGAACAATACTTCTCAAACCTGAGTGGATAGCAGTTATATCCAACACGTACCATTTGTCAGTTTCACTTCTATTGTAAAATCTTTTTACTTGCAAATTTCACAATAAGACTGAACCCTCACCTTCTGCCAAAGCCTTAACAGTGACGTAAAGGTACCTTAATATTTAAGCACGTTTGTCAATTCTTATAAATTGCTTATAAAAAGTGAGTATCTTTTTACTAAATAATGATCACGTCTACTGGTTCACCTTTGACTCGTTTTGATCAGCCACATGGTACCTGAGAAATGTTGGCTAATTTCCTAATACAGTAACCATTGCTTTATGATGGATTTAGAGTGGACTTGTATAAGAAAAATCTGAAAATGAGTGGTGTATGCATTTTTCTGTACAGTATATTTGAACATGTAACGATACATGCTGACTGATAACAGAATGTTGATTTTGGTTTTCTTTGAAAAGGGACCTTAAAGTGTATTGTGGTCTTCTGTTTGTTTGTTTGTCCATGTGTGTTCTTCCAGATCTCACATTAGGGAGGAAATGCTATCTAGTGAATGGTATCTTGAAAAAGCCTAAAGGTTTGGTTCAGAAATATAAGCAAATTGAGAAAAAAGTAAGAAATGATATTTGTTACAGACACAAGTGTTACGGTTAGAGCATGTTAAGAATTGCACTAAGTACTCATTTAAACACAGAGATGGCATATGTGTAAAAAAAAAAAAAAAAAAAGTTTAGATTTAATATGGTTATAAACATTTCGTTCTGCTGACTAATTTATTCTCAAATGCTTGAAAAATGAAATCTTTCAGAAATGGTAGTGTGAGAATTTCTTGACCGCTGTGGTGAGATGTACTCTGTTAGCAGAAGTTGCCCTTTACTGACTTTACTAAGCGCAGTGTTGTGTTTTCTGATTCTGCTCTGACCGGGGAGGATCTGAGTGAGACGAGCTGATCTTGAGAAAGTGCTGAGGAACAGCAGGATCTGGCTGTCTGCTCGAACCCTTCGCGTTGCCAAACGGTGCACAATGTAAAATTCAGATGGTGTGCACAAAAGCTGTATTGTTCTAACTGCTTGTTTTGGTATTTAGTTGAGTCCTTGTTTTTCCTCTTTCTCTCTCGATCGGCGTGGTGGCTGAGCAGCTGGCATGTGGCAGGTTCAGACCTGTCGGTGTCCGTTAGAGAGACGTAGAGATGCTCTGCTTATAGCCAGAGCCAAGCTAGTAATGTCCATATTCACAATATACACACACACATGCACACGCACACTGACACTGATACATACACGTATAAACACACATATACGACCTGCATGCTCCCAGTCTGGGCTTTTTCTAACTAACTCTTTAAAACAATGAGCCATTTTTGTAGGACGTGAATTGTTTGGCGTTAGGATCCATGTGACTTAAACACTGACACTTCTAGAAGAATAGCTTTATTCAGTGAGAAGCCACTGTTTTATGTTGTCGAGATGTGAGTGTGTTTCTCCTCTTCATTACGGGAAACTGCGCTTCTATTCTCATCCCCGTGGAGAAATAGGCCGTTTCTGTGTGAAGAATACTGTTATGAATAGGCAATACATCAGTTTCCTTGTCTGGTGTAACACTAGCTCTTAGCTTTTACCTGCAGTAGAGTTGTTTGTAACATTGAATTAAGGTTTTTGTTTGTTTTTTTTATATTTATGATTTCATATGTATCTTGTTTTTTAAAGTAATAAAATGGAAAATTTTAAACACGGTCTTCAATTGTTATTGTACATGTCTTAGAATCTGATCTGCACTTCCACACGCCAAAGCTTGGACACAGCTGCTATACCGGGGCGATACAATTGAATCCTTTATAAGTGCGACAAATTCGAACCGAATACAAGTTACTTTAAATGGAATCTGCCCTTTGGAACACTTGCGTTGGAGATTATGTAGAAATATGACAGTGACACTTATTTGTTCAGTGGTGCAGTGGTTAGGACTGTCACCTCACAGCAAGTAGATTCTGGGTTCGACCCTGCTGACCAACTGGAGCCTCTTTGTATGGAGTTTGGATGCTTTTCCCGTGCCTGCGTGGGTTTCCTCCTGGCGCTCCAGTTTCCTCCCACAGTCCAAAAACATGCAGATTAGGTCACCTGGCTACTCTAAATTGCCCTATGTATCAGTTTGAGCATAATTGGTAGTTCGGGGGTTAAGACGTCGGACTACTGAACAGAAGGTCGTGAGTTCAAATTCCAGCACCACTAAGCTGCCACTGCTGGGCCCTTGAGCAAAGCCCTTAAACCTCCACTGTTCAGTTGTAGAAATGAGATCAGTGTAAGTCGCTCTGGATAAGGGCGTTTGCCAAAATGATACTAATGTAATGTAATGTACCCCACCTCTTACTCAGAGTCAGCTGGGGTTGGCTCCAGCTTTCCCATAACCCTTAACTGATCAACATAAGTAATGGATGGATGGTTGGCTGGACCTATTTGCAATATACAAGGCAAAATTAAAAAAAAAAACAAAAAACACTTTTTAAAAAAAATGTAACTCACCTTTGTAGAAGTATTTAATTCAATTTTAATACCTTCGACTGTTTTAAGGACATTCATATGATAAAATATAATTTTAAAAAATTATATGGAATGAAGCAATGACCAACAAAAGTGTTAAACAAATTGAATTTCATTTAGATTTTGTGTTTTTAAGAGTAATCCTGTGCACACTCTGCACTGCTTAGAAGAAGAAATAAGGAGAAATAAATTGTTTCCCCGAACAAGTAGTTTTCCTGTGGAACAAAGAAATTGTTTGGGGAAACAATTTATTTTTCAGTAAAAACTGCATTCAGATAATAAATGTGCACATCTGCATTAACTTCACTATTTACATTTGTCCTAGAAACCTTTCCATCATAAGTCTTTATAAAAATGTAAAAAATATATATTTAATATAGTGTGTTCAAAATTTTGGCTATTTGTGTACATAGATGTTGACAGGTGGGAACTAAAAACAAGCATTACACAGCAGTTCTACAGAGACATTAGGATGTGTGATGAATGAGACCTTCAGGGAGACGGTTAAGAATGAGGTAGTTGTTTTACTTCTATGTACAAGAGGGTTGCACAAGGTATCTAGGTAGCAGATACAAACATTATAGCAAAAAACCCCAAAATGATAATTAGTCAGGATACTGTACAAAGCAAAAAACATGATCCTTTAATACCAGATCTCCAAAAAATGTGCTTTCAGTGAAACATTGTAATGGGTAAGTGCTAAGACTATTATAGCTAGGAAGTAGCATTTTTTTTTTTTTGCATGAAAAATTAAGAGCTTTATCAGTGTACTCTGATCACTGGTTTAATTTAGCACATTTTCTGAGCTAAATGGCTTTAAGTCTCTGAACTAACTAAAGAAAAGGGAATGCACTGTTTTTTTCTTTGATTTGCTTTGTTTTTGTAAATGTGTGTAAGCATTGAAGTTTATGTTTGTTATGCCATTCAATTCATATTCTTCTTATGTGAAGAAAGAAAAGTCCTAAGGTAAAAGCTGAATCATCCTCAAATATAAGAAACGAAAGAGAAACAAAGCCAAATAGGAAATAAAGAACAATACTGATTTACAAAGCACACAAAATGAACATATTTGGTTTATTATAAAATATATCGGTATCATACAAATAAGTGTATTCGTATAAAATTATTACATGAAGCATACAAACTTTTTTTTTCCTTTTTCTTTTTAATGAGAAAGCTGTACAATAAATGATAGTGAGAATAAAGTGCTCTAACCTGTTACATTGTGCTCAGTGCAGGAATCTTTGGTGTTTCTCATATTTTAATGAGAAAACACACACGCGCATATATATATATATATATATATAATTTTTTTACATGAGTCATATGTGTCCATTAAAGCCAGGAGGAATTTTGCGTTGTTTGCAGATTAGGCACATGCACCGACTCGCTGTCTCTGATCCAACAGAGACGACCACCCTTTTCTGGTAAACCGCTTCTGTTTCCTTTTCAAACATGCATTTTTCCTCAAAACCTGTGGTCTGGCATATACAGTACTAACGAAAAGTCCATCGGAGAGAGTCCCAGCAGTGCTTATTATTGTATGTGTGCATCATACATATAAATACAGTACATATACAATACCTGATCTGTTATCATTTGTGCATGTGCTGCAGGGTATTTGTACAGTTAAATGTTTAAGTGTCTATGCATCATCCTCATCTTCACTGGGAACGAGGTCCAGGGTGTTGTCTTTGCGCTGGCTGTTCTCCGAACTGTACTCTTTCTGCAGTCTCTCTAGTTCATGGAGCTCAGCTTGAAGCCGCTGCAGGTGCACAGCACGCCGGTTCCTCACATGCTTCATCCGGAACGGGTTCAAATCCCAGAAGGCGATGCTTGTCAACTTCCTGTGGTGGGTGAAGAGAAGAGTTGAAACTCTTAGAACTATGGGCAAAGCCAAGTTTCTTTTTCTTTTTTTTTAAATGTTTATTCAGTCTAATAATCGTGATTCTGGATGATTAAATCAAGTGCATGATGCTCATGGGAAGCAACAGATCACAGATAAAGATACTCTGTTCTACAATAAAATCTTTCCAATTAAACATTCCTGTATTCCCCCTGTGTTTCTGGTTACTGGGGAAAAAAACCCCTGCAATGTTGAAAAATGGCATCAAAAAGGATGTGTTTATAGGCTAAGAAGCAGCAGAAGAGCTTACAGCATGACTGGCCTGAAAGTCATCACAAGTGATGTGTACGTGGGGTGTGTTTGTCTCTAAGCTGTGTGCAAGCTTTGTGAATTATACATGCGAGAGTCTGTCTTCAGGGCAAAAAATAGTAACACTGATGCAAAAGGTTACAGAGGACAGGAGCAAGTCTCAGAATAACCCATGAGGTTAGAAAGTGCATGATTAAAGATCCTCATGGTTCAACTAAGGCTTAGGAAACAGCACATACCTCATACCTAGGAGTAGTTTGAAGTGAAATACAGAGGAAGAACCTTGTTATGGTAATTGTCTCCCTGGATGCTGAATTGTACTAGCCCTTTTTGGCTGAAAAGTATTTTGACTTGTGTACTTACCAATCTATTAGGTATTTCTATCACTTAGTAGGATTGCGATTGCTTACCTGCCGTCTGTGACTGTTTTGGTAAAGAAGCGGAGGTACTGATAGATTTCCACATTGTCATGGATCTTTAAGATGTCCTCCTCTTTGTATTTGAAAATAGCAAGGGCGTATCGAAATATCACCTGTAAACAAATAAACAGTGTTAATCCACAGTTAATGTCACCAGGCAATGTCACTGTGTACTGCACCCTGTTTTGCATCATACCTGTCACGTGTATGCATGTTTGCAGAACGCATACGCAAGGGTTAGAACACATACGCTAGGGAAACTCAGGAGTCGGACATGAATGGGGTTTATTTAAACAAAAGGGAGCAAAAACGGAAACAAAACACTCTGAAAACAAAACACGGGTATAACAAAACGGAAACTTGGATCACACAGAACTGAAAACTTCGCAAAACATAAACTAGCTGCTTTGCATGGAATAACCGTTTACAACTAACAAAAACACTTAACACAAAGTAGTCACTCTACTTGGAATCACCGTTTATACGAACAGGCCACTCGACATGGAATTACCGTTAACACTAACTGGTCACTCGACATGGAATTACCGTTAACATGGAACTACCGTTAACACAAACTGGTCACTCAACATGGAATTACCGTTAACACTAACTGGTCACTCAACATGGAATTACCATT
>JAQLOM010000012.1:6432550-6445840 GCA_030068315.1 Chrysichthys thysi | reverse complement strand
TACCATAAAAGGCCTGCGAACCAGCTGAAAAGCCGCAATATTAGACCAATTTAAACGAAAACCCGCAACAGAGGGAAGGCGTAAAATTTGAGGCGAGATATGGTGAGGGATCACTGTGTGCGTGTGTGTGTATATATATGTATGTATATGTGTGTGTGTGTGTGTGTGTGTGTGTATATATATATATATATATATACACATACACACATACTGTTTTCAATATGTCCATTGAAGTTACCAAGTGTAGTTCTTTGCCCAATAAATGGTTAATGTCTTTAAACTTTTCTGCTTGTTCGATCTCACCTCAAGCTTTATTTTTCTCTGGTCTGCCCAGCTCATAGTACTCAGATGGCCTTTGTGGACTCTCAGAGGGCTCTGTTCACACGCCATAAAAGCAGGCTGGCTGTTGTGCGAGAGCAGAAAGAGAAGGCGAGATTGGAGTTTGGTGGTAAGTACCACTGTAAACTTTGTAGCTATAAAGTTTCTAGCTTCATTGTAGATGGATCACACGGGACTGATCTACAGCTGTTTTTTCATGTCTTGCTTCACCGTGTCTCTCTACTGTAGATGAAGATGGCCCTGACTGCGCAGACGCTGAACTCTACTCAGAGGCTAGCAGCGTTATGACCGGCAGCCGTCTGGGATCAAAGTACTCGCACAGCAACTCCCGCATCTCCTCGTGAGTGCTCTGAATGAACTGGTTTCAGATGTTATAATCAACTTAGCATGTCATAATGAGAGTCAGGAACACATTCCCCCGAGTGTCCCCGTAGCCTGCTTGAGCTATTTTCACAAAGCTCCTCTCATCCCTCAAATACACATGATGCTTATGCAAAGGCTTGTTGAACACCTTTTAAAAAAATTTTTTATTCTCATTGCTAGTGCAGAGATGACGCTTGAACCGCACACCACAGGCATGTGACTGGTCAAAATGTACATTTTATGTGAAGATGAGAGTGTAGTTAAACTATCGATTCAAGTGTAGGTACACTATTCTGATTAAAAGGTTTAGGTCTCTTTGCTTTGCTTCTGTACAAGTTTGATACTCGGTTACCATGAATGCGCATCAGAACTATGGAGTCAAATCTTTGGAGAGTAATGAGGCAGTCCTCTCATGCACCTGGAAGAGAATTTCTAAGGAATGCCTGGGAAAATTGACCAGATGAAGAAAGTGTGTGCAGCAGTTAAAGGTGCCAGGCATGTCACTATTATGTGATGTACAAATTCTGATCAAAGACAGATATCCTCACAGTAAAAAAGAAAAAAAAGAGCCTGGTAAGGGACTGACTGTTTATTACTGGTAAATGTGCATTCCACAACATTAAAGGTCCACTGTGTAGGGTTTTTAGGGTATCTATTTGCAGAAATGGAGTATATATTTCGTGAGCTTATAATGAGCCCTTTATATTTACATAGGAAACAGGTGCCAGCATGTTGACGGAAAGAACACTAAGAATGGAAGATGAGAAAGTTTGCTGGTCAACAAATTTGAGAGTTAACTAATTTCCAGATTTTGAAAAATGGAGGATCATACTTATTATTTAGCACAGAAAAAGAAAGGGAGTGTGAATGCAAGTACAGTGGAATCTTGCGAGCATAAGTCGTTCCGGAGACGTGCTTGTAATCCAAATCACTTGTATATCAAAGCGGGTTTCCCCATAAAAAATAATAGAAACTCAGATAATTCGTTCCACAACCCACAAATATTTATATAAAAATGATTAATACAAAAGATAAAACACGAGAGAGGGTCAGAAACAGGAATATCAAAGGCTACAACAAAAACACGGAAACTGGAGTACAAACGAGTCAAAACAGCTCGGGGAAATGCAGACTAATGCTTCGCAAACTTAGCGTTCATGAGTCAGTCTATTTATAGTCTATATAATTAGTCCTAATGCAGAATACCTGTAGTAACCCAAGTGACGCGCGAGCCCTCTGGCATGCACTGCTATTGGGAGTCCCCGAAACGGGTGTGCTGCACGCGCACTCCACGTGGGCAGATCCATGACAGAGAGCAGGAGAGAGGAGAGAGCAGAAGGGTTATTGTGTGTTACTTTCACTACATCTCACTGTATCACTGCAGTCTGTCGGCTCACTGGGATCTTTTTCTTTTCGTGCGACTTTCGTGAGGATTTCGCAGAAATGCGACATTGCATTGTCATTAAACAGATGAGTGAGCACACGCACTAACAGTATATACTAGCATGGAAGCCTACTAGCACTCACCTGCAGTGAGAGAGAGAGAAGGTGTGATCACGTGAGGCTCAGTAGACGAAGACTACTCGTATTGCAAAACCTTGCTCGTTAACCAAGTCAAAATTTATTGTAAATTTTTGCTCGTCTTGCGAAATACTCACCAAGTTACACGCAATCCAAGGTTCCACTGTACTTGGAAGTATGCTACAGGCACCTGATGACCACCATATGGTCTAACACATGCTTGCAAAGGGAGGGGCATTCAGGTGGTTGAATCTTACATCGATTTAAATGTAACTTAAATCAATAAAATTATGATGCCATATTTTAATACATGACCCTGTGTTAACCTTGGAAAGTTGCTGTTGTATAAGTGAACTAAAACAGCTAAGGACACACTGTTACTGTGTCCAGGCCTCACATTGTTAACAGCATGCCTCATCATGTTTTATCCCTTATATAGATAATTTTCTTGGTAGTTTTTAAGAAAGGCATGAACAACAGCCACAGTAGAAAATATCTGTTTTGTGTGTAACTGCTTCATGCTGAAGGCCTGAGGCTGATTGCAGCTCTTTCATTCAGGAGATCATCTAAGAACCGCAGGAAAGCTGAAGGAAAGAAGCACAGCCTAAAGGAAGGAAGTCCGTTTGAGGACATTGCCCTTCTCCATGCCATTATCCAGATCATCCACGTCGTTGACAAGATGAGGGGTAAGATTAGAAATCTTTTTTAGTTCTGCTCAGCTGAGTGAAAAGTGCTGCAGGCTTTGTCCTTGCTCAGGAGTTATGCATGTAGAGAACCGTATCTTTTGCTTGAGTTGACCTCTTCTGCTGGACTCCTCTGTTTGAGGCATTAGTGAGCTTTAATTTCTGCCACTAGCAGCATAGATGAGAAACTCAGCAGCAGCCAGAGCCTCTTGACCTACATTAGATAAATATTTATTTAAGACCAATTTTGACAGCAGCTTAGGAGACCGCAGTTCTGCGGTTCATTTGAGATATTTTTTCCATGTGCTGTTTTATATATTTATTTGCTTTTGTCTGGAGCTGTGTTGTGTAATATCAGAGAAACAGCCCTGACTGCAGCATGTCGTCTTTTTTATTTTTTTCTCCGCAGAGGAGATCCACAGCCTCCTGAAGGCACTGGTGCTGTTTCAGTTTGACAAGTTGGCCAGCAGCCTGCAGTCAGACTACAGTGAGCTGCTCCAGCTCATCAACACGGGTATCCCTGAGATCTGGCACGAAGGAATTCAACAAAGCCAAACTCCAGTAAGAGACGTGCACATCACTTATATTTGCTGTTTGAAGTGTTTGAGATATTTGAAATAAGCTTGTTCAGATTGATGTACTAGAGATCCTGGTGCGTCAAAATGTCCAGACCATAACACTCTTCTTTTTTGGCACCCACACAGACCTACAGGCTTGCACCTCATGCTAGTTTATATTAGTTTAGAATGTCTGATGAATTATCGGCTTAATCCAGGCTGGCTGGAAAAATCAGACAACTCAGTAGAGATTTATTTTTTTATAAATATATTTTAAAAAATTCAGATATTAGGTTCAGTATTTCTTGAGCTTTTTATTTGTGGACAAAGAACACATTAAGCTTTGAATTATTGACATTTCATTTAAACCTGTTCAATTTATGAGACCGGTCTAATAAGCGCATTATTCAGGTAAAAACTACATGAACTCCCTTATAAATATCACTTCAATAAATGTGGGTTGTGATTTCCACTAGTATACCAAAAAACAATAATTATTGGTTATGCTTCAGAGACCCTTGGGGTTCTTCGGATCACACATGAAATAAAGCACTATACAGTGGAACCTTGGATTGCGAGTAACTTGGTCTGCGAGTGTTTTGCGAGATGAGCAAAAATTTGTAATAAATTTTGACTCCGTTAACGAGCGAGGTCTTGCAAGACAAGTAGTATTCGTCTGCCGAGCCTCACGTGATCACAACTTCTCTCTCTCTCTCTCACTGCGGGATTGGGGCTCGCTTGTATAGTCAACATCCGTGCTAGCATAGAAAAACTGATTCCTCACTTCAAATGAGATCAGGGAGATGGGTAAAGTGTGCAAAACATTGTAGAAAAGCACCACCCGAATAAGGCTGTAGCAGTGCGAGTGATGAATCTGTTTAATGACAATACAATGTCACATTTCTGCTAAATCCTCAAAAGGAGGATCGTTGGATAGTTTCCTTGTTTTATGTGTTTTTACTTTATATTTTGTATTATATTTAGTCATTTTTATATAAATATTTGTGGGTTGTGGAACAAATTATCTGAGCTTTCATTATTTCTTATGGGGGAAACCCACTTTGATATATGAGTGATTTGGATTACAAGCACGTCTCCGGAATGGATTATGCTCGCAAACCGAGGTTGCACTGTTTTAGACTATATGATTCTGTAACTTCTTCCCCAGGTGAGTTTTCAGGAAAAAAAAAAGATTAGCATGCTCTTCTGCCTGCACCTTTGTTTGATGGAGAGCGAACATCCTCCTACTGTTGTAAAACATGCAGTGGTTCTGACTAACCATAAACCAGAGTTAAAGCAGAATGAGCATATCATCCGATAAAATATGGGATGGCATTCAGCAGTATGTTTTACAAACAGAATATCAATAATTAATAAGTAAGTCATGGTTTTGAAATCCAGTGCCTTTCTCTTTTAGATCACAGGCCCTAATTCAACAGCTAACAGCATCATGGCTTCGTTTCAGCAGCCCAGACCCACCACAGTTCCCCAACAGGGTGAGTCCTCACTCAGAACCACACCTATCAAAATCTGTTGTCTGAGCTGTGGATTAAAGAGCTGTGTGTGTCTCCCTCTCAGATGCAGAGATCCTCACACCACCCAAGATGCGCCAGTCTGTCAAATGGAAACTCTCCATCCTAGAATAGGTTTTTTGTTTGCTTTTTACAATTCCAGCATGTTTTACAGTGTATTATTAAATAATTACATATCCTGAAAGCAAAATGGCTGTTGAAGTCAGTTTTATCTTGTCTAATATTTGCACATGTGCAATACATATATAAAAAATGTTGCATTATTTATGGAGCAGTTTTGCTCGTCAATAGCTTAAAGCCCTTCACTGACAGTTTTCTCATAGAAACTTAGTTGTGTTTATTAATATGAAATTCACTTGAGAATAAATGGAGAAAGCAGTGGCCAATTTATGCCATCATTAACTCACGGACTTCGGTGAGCTGTAGGAAACACCAATTCACAAAGGCTCAGCTTCCTCTTTACATCTCATCACATACTTAAGATTTTTTTTTAGCTTGCTGTATACAAGGCAGGAACTGTATACAGTCGATCCTCTCATTAACAGACTAATTGGGGGGAGAGGTTGTCCGTTGCCGTAAATAGTCCGATGATGTGAAGGGTGTGTGTGTGTGGTGGGGTTAAAATAGTGGAAATACAAGTAAAAACACCACTAAGGTCCATAAAAGTGCTAAAGTATTGTACACATGACGAGCAGTGTAACGACCAACATAAATAGCTAAGTACATTAAATCCTAATGTAAATAAATATGTAAATACAATTGTAAATGTCATTTCCCTTGTGTGTGTTCACACCAGACTTCTTAATGAGCTCTAATTTCTGGCCAATACTAAGATTGAGACGCTTTCTCTTACCACTAGACTTATCTTTGGGTGGCATAATGATGGCACTGGGCAGAAAAACACCAAATAATCACCAAAAAAAGCAGTATAGCTTCACAACGACCACAGCTCAACTGACGCTTGTAAACAACTGAGTGTGCACGCCACCGCCGCCTAGCGGACAATTGATGAACTACAGGATTCAGATCGCAACACCTGGATTTTTAAGATTTCATACTGGATATTCTGGCTAATGTATTCAGACCAGCAGATTTTGTCCATTGCATTCGATATCCGTTAATGCGATGTCCGTAGATGAGAGGATCGACTGCAGGTCTCAAAAGCACTGAGGGTTAAACACTTTCTCTTTTCCTCGTCTGTGTTGCAGAAGTCACAGGACAATGTGGTTTAATTGTACGTTGGTATAGAATATATTCTCATGTTAAGTTTACATATTTTGCTTTAGCTTGTGGCATTTTGTTCAAGTCAAGTCGTATATGGATTTATTTTTTTTGAAAGGCATGTTGGGAGAACATGAAACTATTGAAAGCAGTACAGCTGGTATAAAGAACTAAAGCAAATTGTGATCAATATGTTTAATTGGAAAGGTGAAAATCATTCATGTAAAACACAAGAAGAATATGGCGCTATCTACTGTTACACAACAAAGATGAACAGGTTCTGAACATCTGAAAGGGACTGTCCATGTTTTCTGTTCTGTTCAACGGCACATGTATATGAAAACTTGCACTAAAAAAAAAGTAATGTACAAAAAAATATATCTTGTAAGCCCAATCCATGTCCCAGTAAAATATTGGTCTGGTTTGGTTCTTAAGGTTTCCAGAGCTTTAGCAGGCCATCTTCACTGTATGTGCCGATCAGGTTCTGATGAGGATGGTGGGTGATTCCAATCACATCCTTCTCATGGACCTAGACGGGAGATCCGAATAATCATTAGGTTAAATATTTTTCTCACCCGGTGCAACACCATCCTGTATGAAGACTGAAATATTGCAAAATCATGAAACGTTATGCCTTTCACATGTCACAGTGTGTGAGGTCAGGATATGGAGAGGAGATGTAGACGTACAGTCAGGGTTCTCTCCAGTTTGCCAGTAACTGTGCTGAAGCAGTAAAGCACAAAGTCCTCTCCCACGCAGTAGATCCACTCTCCTCTGGGGGAAAGTGTACAACACACGAAATCTCCCCCTTCTCGCTTACCAGAGCTGAAGCTCCTCACGATCTGCAGTGCAATAAGCATTTTGAGAAGTTAAGACTCACCTTGCTCAGCAAAAAAGATAACCGCACATGTGACACCTTACGAAATATAAATGCAAGCATGGGACAAGCATTAGGTGGGCATGGATGAGCATCTGGAGAGTCACAGAGAACGGGTTATGGTGTGTTTTACAGGAACCTATTTGCGTGTACAGGGGGTCCCCGACTTGCGTCAGAAATCCGGTCCTACGGCGTGACAACGCGATTTTCGCTGTAGGTCGAAACATATATACATACTGTACATAAGTACCTATGTCTGGCGAACGTAAGCAAAGCCGTCTTCCTCATACAGGGCCACGTGACCAGTCGTCCGCTCCACTCGCCAACTAGTTCCTGCGTGAAATTGACGTACTTCGGAATGATGGGACAAAACTTTCTTAATGAATTTACAGGAGATGGCGACGTAACTACAAAACGCCATAGGTCGAGGACCTGCTGTACTCAATTTTTATTTATTTTTTTTATAGACAACCACACATCAACGAGACATAGTCCTGCTGTATGTAAACTTGATGCAAACAAGTGAAATGGTTGGATTTAGTGTTTGATTTCATTTCGTTTTATTTAAGTTAATGGTAAAGAAGTAGGGCTGAGGGGTGCTCCCAAAAGGAAGAGCTATAAAGAACGGTTACAGCTCGGCTCTCTCCATGCCCTGCCCTGATGTCCATGTGTGTGATGCCCATCTGTGATGTAAACCTCACAGGAACTGGCCTCCTGGTTTTGCTCCCAGGGGACACATCTTACCTGCCCCTGCATGTTCATGATGACCACAGTGTTGGAGCGATTGCACACCACAAAATGCTCAGGATTCTTTGGAAGCAGGCTCACGTTGTTCACCGTGATGTCTGTTCCGGCCGAGGTGCCAAGAGACTTGAACGTGTTTGTGCACTCTGTGGTCTTCACATTCCAGATCTGAACAAGTGAAAAGCATGATAAATGGTCTACATTAGACTCTCCTTATTCCTAGTTCCCAATTCTGTGACTGAAAACAGTATAGGGCTGTTCATCGTCGAGTGACGCATGCCGAGAAAGGGTTTAAAAGGATTCGAGATAACACCTACCTTCACAGTTCCATCGGAGGAGGCGCTGATGACGTGGTGGCCATCAGGAGTGAATATGGCTTCGTTAACAAATGAGGAATGGCCTCGGAACTCCTTCAGACACTTGCCTGACTTCAGACCATGAACTCTGTATAAACACGATACACCTTCTGTCAACAAAGCTAACTTTTTTTTATGTGATATGGCATTGCACGTAACATTACCAATATGGCAATTAAAAACAAAAACAAATAACACACTAAGGTGGTCAAACTGCATTTTGCTATATGAACATTATTAAAATGTTTCAAATAACATTAATGCATTCAAAGCTGAAAATCCACAGCTGAGTGTGTAAGATGGCAACTTATTTTTGGTTGCAAGTGACAAGTTTTTAAAAACAAACATTCTCACAAAAATAATGCCTCATAGAGGTCAAAACCTTTGGGAAATTGCTTAGCACGCCTACCATGATTTTCCTGCTAGAAACTAAATAGTAAAAGTGATGACAACTCCTGAACAACTGAAATGCCCTGCGTGTTTGGATTTTCTTGTATAAATGGCCAGTTTTCATTAGCCAGTCTCATGATAATAAGGCCATACCTCATTAACCTTCAACTGAGTTTGAATACTAAAGGAGTTAGTTGTCTGACATGCAAACATTATTTTTGAAACGTATTCGATAGCCGTAATACACGGATATGGAAGCATCATGGATTTTTCAAAGCTTCTACATATTGATTAACAGCCTGTGCTTAACCTCAGACCAAACCGAGCTTTAAATCAGATACAGCTGCTCCTCTAGTTACGATGGCCTGACTTACAATTTTTCAAAATTACGATAACGATCGCGATACGCTAAAAATAGTAAAGTATTTAAAAAATATTTAAGATTCGCAGGCAGGCATCACTGGCAGGCCAGCGTAACAGTGTATGATGTACAACGGGTGGGCAATCCGAGCCATGGAGCGCCGGTGTGGGTGCAGGTTTTTGAGATAACCTCTCAATCAGCCAATAATAAAGCAGTTTAGAGCTGTGGGAGGAGTCTTTTTTAGTTGTTGACTGAAGGATCATCTAAAAAACCTGCACCCACACCGGCCCTCCGTGGCTCGGATAGCCCACAACCTGATGTACAATATGTTTGGGCGATGCCCAGAAGTACACGTCACTTGCCTTGTGTGATGCCTCACTCTCTCCCGCAACTCACGGAGTTAACTTGTGTATCGGTGTACTGTACAGTGCATTACTGTATGTTTTTGGTGTGCTTCAAGAGCTCATTTTAATTCAAAAGCATGTCTCCTACAGGAAAAGACTCCTCGGTAGGCTAGGCTAAGATATCTAAACTACCTAAGCAAGTCTAAGCAGTGGCCTATGACAATCAACATACAAAATTAGTTGAGGACTACCTGTATTTTACACTAAACTCCAGCTGCATACATCAGAATTCTCAAAATAGGCTTGTATATCAAGTACAAATATGAAGACATTGTTCTTTATCAGCACTATTACTTCCTCAGAATCGTACCTGATGGTCTGGTCGAATGAGGCTGAGAGGAGCTGACTGCTGTCCTTACAGAAGCTCAGACAGGTCACACCCTTACTGTGAGCGCGCTCGTACCGCCTCAAACATTGTCCACTCTGGATCTTCCATACCTACATAGACACAAACCACAAACGTCTTAACAGAACTGTCAATCTTTGCCATGTTGACCTTAAGGCATGTGAACCACTTCAAATATGTCTCTCCAAATATGATCATATGCACAGTCACTTTGGCAAGACCTTCATTTTGCCATCCTGTGCTCCGGTCGCCAGCATCTCGGTATCTCTGCTGAAACACATGCACAGAACTGCGTCGTCCATCATCATGAAGTTGTCCTGCGCCTGGTACTTCAGATCCTGTACAACACAAAGATTAGATCAGTGTTCATAAATCACATACATGAACACACACCTTCAAAAAGTCAGTGCCTATTATAAGTGCAAGCACAACCCAAATTCCAGAAAAGTTGGGACAGTCTTTAAATTTGAATAAAATGGAAACTAAAAGACTTTCAAATCACATGAGCCAGTATTTTATTCACAACAGAACACAGATAATACATTGGAACCTCAGTACTCGAACTCATTAGAACTTGAATTTCTTAAGAGTCGAACCAACCAGTTCGGGAAAAAAAAAAAAAAAAAAAAAAAAAAGATCTAGAACTCGATCTGAATCTCAGAAGTTGAACCGTGGACCTGAATCTGCCCGCGCGGAGCTCCCTTTTAACACACCCGTTTTGGGGTATCCACGATAGCGGTGCAGTCCGCTCCAAGAACCCTTTTCTGGAATTCGGGTTGTAGAACAAATCTCTGTGTGAGGAACCGAAGTATGAGATGACTGTGTGTACCTTTCTGATCTTGCCCGTTGTAAAATTCCACACCTCGATAAAGCCGTCGACAGAGCCAGTGACCAGATACTGACCATCAGGAGAGAAGCGGGAGCACTCCACATGGGACTTCTGTCCAAACTACACAGACACACACAAAATTTAACAATCCAGACAAATTACACAGTAATTAGTGTATACCATTAGGTGTTTAAAAGTGTTACCAAGGAAACCATCTTAACTCTTAGAAAACGCATTCATTCAATGAGTCTCATGTTTTCAGTGAGTTTAGTGCATTCAGTACGTTGCACTGTACCTTGATGTGCCTGCTCAGCTGCGTAGGGAATCGCTCCTCTTCAACATCCTTGACTGCAGCTTTGCCTCTGAACAAATCGATAGTCATACCAGGAGGCAGGAGACCCTGATGCTGCTGCCACTTGAGAGACTGAATGAGAGGAGGCACATTACTAAAGTTAAAGCATACATTCATAAAAGGTATCCAGAAAACCAGTAGTCAAAACAGACCTTGTCATTACGTTTAAAGGCTACATTAGAGGTTTTTCTAATCAAACTCGAACCACTATAGGTAAAGATTAATGTTAGTACTCACTAATGGTCTTAGAACAGTACATACATATCCAATTTGAGACATAATGCTAGTTGGTTTACTCAGATCCACTATTTGCATGCGTCACGTTCATGTTAGAGGATTTGCACAAGCAACGCTCCAAACAACCTCAGGATGTGCACAGCAACCGTCTTGTAATACTGATCGGAAGGTGGGGAGTTCAAATCCAAGCACTGCCAAGCTGCCACTGTTGGGCCCTTGAGCAAGGCCCTTAACCTCAAATGCTCAGATGTATAAATGAGATAAATGTAAGTCGCTCCGGATAAGGGCATCAGCCAAATGACTGTAATGTAACAAGTTTTATGATGTGAAAACCATGCTCGCTTCTCAGCTTGGTGCTTTATGTGATGTGAACAGTGTGACTCTACAATACTGCCAACACTTTTGTCTGCCTGTGCAAGGAAAACATTACAGGCTCTTAAAAACTGGATGAAGTACATATTTTAAGTTGTTAAAACTGTAATGCAGTTAAAGGAACTTGACAGCCCTAGTGTGTAGTAACAAATATCAGCAACCAAAGCCCTTTACACCTGTAAAGCTACATTTTTATTCATTACAAAGCTTTTTAAGTCACTTGTATCAGTTCTAGTCTATAGGAACCTTTTTGTTCCTCACCTGTGCGAGCAAGGCCATGAGACGAGACGGGGGCACCACACTGACCTCCCCCGCCAGAGCCTGAGCAATAGCTGCCCGCCGCTTTTCCTTACTGCTGCCATCAGGGTATGCCTGCAAACAAACACACACACACACGATGCTCGTTTATTTACTGTCATGTTCCAAGCAAATATGGAAGCAGATTGACGGTAACAATTTCCTCCACCTGTACGGTGCCTAAAACTGTTTTACAGGACAAGGTGATGTTCAAATGCGCCTGTGTGGAACACAGAACATGAACAACTCTTCTTCTCAGTGTCATAACTCACCTCTCTGGGGTCAAAGTAGGAGCGGGCAAGCAGGTTCTCCAGGTGAATGTAGCGCTCAGGCTGAGTCTGTTTCAGCATGATCATGGGATCAGTCTGTCTCAGTAAAGACCTGGCAGCACCAAGCTCTCTCAGCTCAATCAGCTCCAGCACAACCTGCCATAACACCACACGTCAGTACACTCAGACTGCTGTTTATCCAGCCAGATACAACAGCCGTGAAAACAGAAGCACTTTTTGCCTTCATAAGCAACACTCACCTGTTCGTAGAGGTCGATCAGTGTCTTGTCTGGGAGTTTGAGTGACTGGATAGCCTGTAGAACTGTGTCCCAGTGACCGCTGTTGATATCTGCCACAAAACTCTCGATACTGTCTACAGTATTGAGGGACACGGTGGTCTCCTCCTGTAGCGTTGCAAGGGTGCGGTGCAGGTTATTTTCCTTTAAATACTGCATTATCAGACGAATGACGCTGCAAAAAAAAAGGCATTCACAAGCTTTGTTTAGAATAGGAACGCATCAATATTTCTTCCACCACCCCCCATTTTCAAAAAGTTATAGATATAACAGCTCCAAATATCAGCCAGTCTGTGTGCAGTTTCTGAGATTTTCCTTAATCATCTGTGGACAAGTTCTGCAAAACCTCAGAGATACAATAAGGACGTGCTTTCATTCATCCATTTATTCTATTTCAACAATCTGTACATGTTCAAAACACCACGTCAGGAAAATATTCACCATAGACGTGGTGTGATCCAACACTGATTTTTTTCCTTTAACCCTTAACATACTAACGGGGGTCCTTGGAGGACCCCAGAGTGACATTTTTAGTGATCCTGATGTAACTATAACAACAAATTTTTTCCTGATTTTTGCATGTGTCCCGCATCAGTTTAAGATAAACAAAATATAATTAGAGTAATATAAAATTCTTGCATAAAAACAAAAAAAACAAAAACACCCTTGGGATCTTGGCAGGACCCCGCTAGGTATACAGTGAACCCCCGCCTATCATGGGGGCTACGTTCCGGCGCCCCCCACGAAAGGTGAAATCCGCAAAGTAGCGCCGTCACATTTATTTTACTATATACACACACACACACACACATATATACATACATACACACACACACACACATATGTGTGTGTATATAAATATTAGGGCTGCCACAAACAATTATTTTGATAGTCGACTAGTCACCGATTATTTTTTGCGATTAGTCGACTAAACATTTTGCCGG
>JAQLOM010000012.1:6353229-6364810 GCA_030068315.1 Chrysichthys thysi | reverse complement strand
GTCGAACTGGTAGCCCTTCGCATTAATTGGTACCCAAGAAGGAGCTCTCAGCTTCAAAAAGGTTGGTGACCCCTGCTGTAGACGTTTGTCTGTTCTGGGCTACTGTAGCAGTGCAAGATGGAGGCCCAGTAGAGATGAACCTGCTCCCAATGTAGATATATAGGGCTCATTTTAAGCTTACTAAAACACTATGATTTGTAGCAACAGGTAATTGCACACTAATGAAAACACACTTATGAATATTATATTCTGCTAATAGATTTCTGCTAACAGAGCCCCCTGAATCCTACATAGTTGACTTTTAATTTGGATTACAGCTAAATTAGGTAAACTGCCCAGTTTCAAAAAACTTTATATTCTAACAAGTCCTTTGTTATGTAAATGTGGTAAATGAGGCAAACCAACATTTCTAGCTTTAATTAGGATTAAACTGAGCAAAATGAGTCACCTTAGTGACTGTGGCATGATGTTTGGCACTAGGTGTTCCATTTTCTCCTGAGATTTTCCTATGACATCCTCAAGGGTTTATGGAGAACGGTGTGAAAAGAAAACCGTCATCAGTGATAATATGAATGAAAACAGCTTGTAGAAATACAAGAACCATGGAGAAATGCCGAAAATCACACAAGCAAAAATAAGTTGCCTGTTTGGAAGAATCCAAGGTTTCTTTTACATAATGATGGGAAGATCAGACTTGGCCATCAGTGAAACTGTGGATTCAAACTTACACCAACAAAGAAATATAGAATGATTAAGACAAACAGGAGCTTCCTGGTCCTGATTTTACACCTACAAGGTAAACCAACAAGGCAGGTGTCTAATAAAGTGGCTGTAAGTGTACACAGAGTTTACAAACTCCAACAATGCTGCTGAGCCTGATACACATATACCAGCACCACTCATTAGTGTCACTAGTGTACTGAGAGTGGTACAAATAATTGGTTTATATAGTATTATTATGTTACAGCGGTTCTCCTGGGGTTTGGGCACAACCAGGAGTCCATGGACCATAACCAGGGTGCCTGTCCAGTGCATTCTGGGATGCTTTTCTGTTCACCATGGATGCAAAAAAAACCCCAAACAGTTATTTGAATTCTCTGTTAATTTGTTCTCACTGACAAGACATTTCCACCAGCAAGACTGTTCCTGCTATACTCAAACCAGCCCATCTGGCAGCAACACTATGCCATGGTCAGTCACTGAGCTTACATTTATTCTTATTCTGATATTTGATGTGAAGCTCTTGACTTGTACATTGCACCATGATTGACTGTTTGTATAATTGCATGAATGAGCAGGGGTACAAATTTTGTTTTTAGAAGTTTATGTAGAAGTAGCTGGTGTAGGTAGTTTATTAAGAAGTCCCTGGCTACAAAATCTGCTTGAAATTTAAGAACCCCTGATTTACCCAGTGAATGAGAAGGCAAGTTGTGCATATCTGTCAAGAAACTGTACTTATAGGATACTCAGTGCACCTGATAAAATGGACAGTGAGTTCATACCTGTAGGTGTATGTGTACATATAGTTTTGCACCTAAAATTATTTAACCCCCATTGCAAATTAGGTTTATTGGCAAAATTCTCAAACATTCAGCTGTTTGCAAAAAAACAAATCAAACATGAACAATTTACATTGCTAAACACACACAGTATTTCAAACAGTTTCTCAACATCCAACATAAAATGCTACTTTTTATGACAACTGCAGTCTCAAAATTATTCAACTCCTTCATTTGTAGAGCCCCCTTTTGCTGTTGTGATCTGCTGCAAACATAATGCATAGCCAAATATAAGCTTCTGGCAGCGTTCCTGAGGAATCTTAACCCCACTCTTGTACCATGGGGTCTATGTGACTCCAGCCCTCTTTGGACCATGTTTTTTTGGAAACTATCACAATTGGTAACCTTGCCTGCCACGTATTTTCTCGTAAGGCTTTCCTAAGTATGTGACACATGTTTGATAATCCTTCCGCTTATTTCTTTTTTAATTTAGGTTTATTTTCACTTCACCGTAGTACCTTCAATGTGACGGGTACTATGGAGTCAATTTGACCCCAAGCGGAAATAAACCTAAATAAAAAATAAGCGGAAAGATGGGTATGTGTGGTCACAGAAGCCAAAAACTCTCAGAAGAACCACAATGTCAAATACTGTCAGACAGAAACCAGGGCTGTAAGGGAATGGATGTCAAGATGGCATACCCTTGAAGGCATTTGATTTATTTTTCGATGATGCCATGATAACAGAGATTGTGACATGGAGCAACCAAAAAACTGAAAATGTGAAAACCGGTTACACAAGCAATGCTGGATTATTGTACCAAAAATCCACCCCCAGAGGCACCCACAGCAGCCACAAGCACCACACAGCGTCATCCAGGACAACACAAGAGATGCTATATTTGTGCCAGATCATGTGACAAGAAAATCAAATTAGTTGTGCAACCAATGCCAACAGGAACATTTTTGCCCACAGCAGGGTGAAATAAGCGGAAACTCGCACATGAAGCATTGTACAGTATTATTTGGATTTTATAACACATTGTCATACCATATTAAGGAAAACAAAATATTGTAATGAAAAGGTATTATTCTGATCATATAGCATGTTTTTCACCATGGGGTCAAACTGACCCCATGGTACCAAGAATGTGATTTTTTTCATGGTACCAGAGCAGGGTTAACCCACTCCTCATGGGCAATGGCCTCCAGTTCACTAATATTCTTGGGTTTGTATGCTGCAATCACCTTATTTTAATTCCACCAGAGATTTTCTGTGGGGTTCAAATCAGGCGAGTGTGATGGCATCTCAAGGATATTCCAAAACTTTTCCTGAAACCAAGCCTTGGTGGACTTTGAGGCATGCTTGGAATCATAGTCCTGTTGGAAGGTCTAGTGATGCCCAAGCTTCAGCTTCCTCACAGATGGCGCAATGTTTTCTCCTAGCATGTCCTGAAATTTGATTGAATCTATCTTGCTTCCAAATGCTGCAGGTTTCCAATGCCAGAAGAAGCAAAGCAGCCCCAGAGTATCACCAAGCCAGCACCATGCTTAATTTCATTCTTCCTCCTCCAGACCTACCAGGCCTGAAAAGTTCCAGTTTTGTTTCATCACTCCACGGAACAGAATCCCAAACCCTCTGTGGCTTACTTATATGGATTTGAGAATATAGAAGCTGACTTTTCTTGTGCTTTTGGTGTATGTCTTGGAGTTCATGCATGGAGAGCTTCAGTGTTTATGATGCACCATGCTGTTGATAGCTTCCTCTTTCTGCCATGTCCAGGTAGTGCAGCAAGTGTTCCTTTGAACGTGCAAACTTTGAACTTGCAAACTTGCAAGCATACTTCAAAGTTCACCAAGGGCGGGAAGATTCTAGAGTGTTTCACAGTACCCCGAACTGAATCTCATAGTTCTCTCTGGGTGGATTTGAGGAATGGGCTAAGACTCCTCAGGAATGCTGCCAGAAGCTGGTGTCTGGCTATGCATTATGTCTGCAGCAGGTCACAAGAGCAAAAAGGTGCTCTACTAAAGAAGCTTGCTGTGAAGAATAATTTTGAGACTACGGTAGTCATTAAAAGAGACATATTGTGTTGAATGTGGAGAAACCACTTGAAATATTAGTTGCGTTGAGCTATATAAATTGTTCTTGTTTGATATGTTTATTGCAAACACCTGTTTTGTAATGGGGGAAAATAATTCCAGGTGCAACCGTGGGACACACACACACACACACACACACACACACACACACACACACACACACACACACACACACACACACATTTGTTGCTCCCATGCCAACTTTTTTGGCACCTGTAGCAGGCATCGAATTTGAAATGTGCTCATTTAGTGGATAAAGGTGAACAATTTCCCAGTTTGAACATTTGTTATGTTATCCATGTTCTGTTGAGAATAAAATATTGGCTCATGTGATTTGAAAGTCTTTTAGTTTTCATTTTATTCAACTTCAAAGAACGTCCCAACTTTTCTGGTTGTAGTAGTAGTAATAATAATAATAATAATAATAATAATAATAACAACAACAACCACGTTTGAGTTTGAGTTTGTGTGTGTGTATATGTGTATTACCTCAAAGCTACCAGGCACAGTGAATTTGCAGCTGTGGGATGCACACACACACACACACACACACACACACACACACACACACACACACACGTGTTTGTCTGTGTACAGTATATATACTGTACATATGTATACATGGAGGGCACTGCAGTTTTCAGCAGAATTACTCTCTTTCTACCAAACTAGGGAATATAAGTGCTCGCACTCTGCTAAGCAACCAGCTAAGCATATGCACACACACCACACGCCCTGGATCCATGCCAGAACCGCATATTGCAGTCAGCAGCGTGCTGTTTAAACATACTAGGCTATTAAGTGCAGCAGTATGCGCTTCGGGACGCATGCTATTCCTCACACATAGCGCACGTGACCAGACTCTTCGGCGCAAAACCCCGCGCGCTCCAAGGACAAGCCGAGGTGAAACCGCATCTCTGAGCCTCGTCACGTTATCGAAACCAGCTCGGAATCAGTGCGTTAGCTCCGGCCGCTGTGCGCACCGTAAACAAGCTTGCGCACTGCCAAAGTGAATGCGGCTCGAGCGCGTCTAAAACAGCAACACACAGAGAGAGAGAGAGAGAGAGAGAGAGAGAGAGAGAGAGACACTGAGGTGACCTTAAGAAGGTGCACTATCAGTCCTGCTCCGGAGAGAGCGTGCGCGGAGGGAGGGAGAGAGGGAGGGAGGGATGGAGTGAGAGAGGGAGGGACGGAAAAAGAGAGGAGAGGAAAGCAGAGTAGAGGAGAGCAGGGAGGAAGGGCGCCCCACGACTAGGCGGTGTTAATCATTACTCTCTCTCTCTCTCTCTCTCTCTCTCTCATAGCGTGTGGGACGTTTCAGTGAGTCCCTCCATCCGCGGCAGCTGCGCTTCCCTTCTCCCAAGCACACTCACACACACACTCACACACACTCACACACACTCACTGCCTGCCAAAGCAAGGACGTCCTTTCCTTCCTTTACCCGGAAGCCGGAGATGCTGGAGACTCGCAGCTGAGAATCCCGCACTGCTGCTACACCTGAACTTCACTTGAAGGAGGATCGTCGTGTGTCGGAGAGATCTGAATTCACCGGACAGGTCATTTCAACCTCTGAGTCTGTGTGTGTGTGTGTGTGTGTGAGTGTGTGTGTGTGTGTGTGTGTGTGTGTGTGTGTGTGTGTGTGCGGCTTCGTGGAGTGGGACGGACCGGAGCTGTCCAGCAGCAATGGTGCTGAAATATTCACCAACAAGGAAGTTATTCTGTGGTGATTTCCCATCGCTTATCAAGTACACGGACACCACGGAAGATCTGGGGTATATTTATTTGAGCACATCGATAGTGAGCTCAGAGATACACCAGAGTGCATATTAGCCTTATAAATATATGCAAGCTTGAGAAATAGCTTCCATTTTCCCCAATCAGATTAGGAAAACGTTAACATGCTTAACAGGGGTTATGGGATCAGACCTGGCCGGCGGGTCGCCCTGAGGCTCTTCAGGGTCTTGGGGTGTTCATTTATACATTCAAAAAATCTTTACTAGTTTGTAAGGAGTGCATGTTTTGGAAATGTCATGCACGGGTCGATGTTTAGGCTGCAGTGGGACATCGGCGGTGTTCTCCAAATTGGATGGAAAAGCATTTGTTATGCCATGGGCTGATCCCACGTTCCGTATGTCAGATGAACAATTTAAATTTAAATCATAGTGGATCACACTTTTTTTTTTCAACTGCATGTGCTGCATTGACCTCTAATGACCTTCAGGGGTCATCTGGTGTGAATAAGTCGATCTTTACTAGTGCAGAGTTACTTCACCAGAGCAATGGTGATCATTGTAAATCATGGTAATACCACAAAACAAAACACAGTATGCTTTCTGTTATTTCAGTTGCTGTTAAGTTTTAAACAGTGCTACAGCGAGGAGAGAGCTCTCGCCTTATGTAGACCGTGTGTGTGTGTGTGTGTGTGTGCGCGCGCGTGTGTGTTTTGTAGATCTGGTGAAAAGGGGCAACATAAGAAGCTTGAAGTAAATGTAACATCGGACTTTGAAGGAAGTAGGAATCAAAAGCCATCAAGATGAATTTTGTTATGAAGCAAGCGTTGGGAGGTAAGTTCCCAACCATCATGTTTTTCCAGACATGAGGGCACGTAATAGTCACACACAGTAACACAGGGATGCTTCATAGATGAGATTGAGCTCTTTATAAAATAAAATAAAAAAATCTTTTTTGTAAAATACATATTTGCTCATGAACAGTTCTCCGTTTTAATGCACTCAAATATGACCTGGATGTTCACTGCACTGCTTGATTTGTGTGGGTAGATGGAAATGAAATAAGTGTTGCTTTACTTGATAGATGCTTTTTTCTTCATTTAGTATAAAAAAAAAGTAAGAAATTTTTGTTCTGAGGTCATCTGAACAAGTAAGTGGGTCTGCGTCTGTATTTTTAAGTGCATGGTGCATGCTAAAAGAAAATGTGTAGGTTTTATTTTTGCTTTTTTTGAAAATTGAATAAATTTATTAAAAATACAAATAGGCATTACATTAAGTGTGTGGTAAATTACTGCACTTGTTGAATAAGTTTGGAATGCAAAATTATGATGTCAGTAATTTAATGATTATGGAAAAATTAAAAAGAACAGAGTGTGGCAAGCACTAAATCTCAAAAGGGTAGCCTGTTAGGCTGAATAATCATCTTGCATTTACTGCAAAGATTTAACCATTGCTTTCTAAGGAAAAGGCTTCTGATCGGTCATGGACTTTGCTACCTGCTTCAATAGAGGCTGACACAAGCTGGTTTTGTTTTAATGGGTTTCTGAGCACACGACGGCTGATTTAAAAGAAAAAACGTGCGGGGAGGTTGTAATGAGATCCATGTCATTAACCCGCTGCTGGGGATGGCAGTGTGTCAGTCAGGTCTAGTACACAGCTTTGGTCATAAGGAAAATGAGTGAAAGCACCTGAACAGTGTGGAAAAAAATAACTGCTTGAGAGAGAAGCGCTGTGCCAAGGTCTAAAGCACCAGCCCTTTTATTCGGACTTGTTTTTCCCAAACAGCAAAAGGATAGATTGCACTGTTCTTTATTTTTATTTTAAAGTGCAAACAATACTATCTGCTCATTTCAAATAAATGAATAAATAAGTAAATAAGTAAGTAAGTAAGTAAATAAATAACTAAATACATTTTGGCAACATTAAGAAAAGAGAAAGTTTATTCATTGACAAAACCAAAAAAGGTCATATAAAAGCTTCTAGAAGCCATTGTTCGTGTCTCTACACTCTCTCCTTTTGACCAGTCCAGTAAATCAACACACAGGCAATTTCCATATAGCAGCCACTGGGCAGTCCCGACCTGCATTAGATAATAAAACCCAGGCTGAGGGGAAATAATGGGCCTGTCTCTGAAAGAGATTTAGAGGCCCAAGGTCAGCCAGTGGAGACACTATCTGCACTTCACTCCACCGAGGCACCACCATAGAGGAACAATCACACTCAGGAGGGAAAAAAATCTCCAGAGCATGATTGCAGAATCAGGAACAAAGCAGAAGTCAGCCATCCTAACACTCATATTCACACACCGTTGTATTTACCTTGCCATTCACATACGCAAACACACGTTTATTCTCTATTTTCCTCTACAAAAAAAAAACATCCTCTATCCTATACGTCTTTGTCTCTGTCTGACCTACAGTACCCTTTATCCTGTAAAGAGTGCACATCGGTAGCTGAAACGGCAGCACATCTATTCCCCAGAGTAGCCACCCCCACCTCCACTTCCACTTCTTCCAACACAAACACACACATACATCACTCCAAACACTCACTCATCTCTGGCTTTGTCTCCTCCATACAGTCTCTTTTTCACCCTGATACTAACCCTGTGATGTGGAAAAAGCATAGCAGACCCACAGTGCTAATGAGGCTGACATGTAGCATGTGCTGCAGGCATGCATGAGCGCCTGCAGTCCAAATCCAGACTGGTGGATAGACAGAAGCTGACAAACATGGCTGTGCACAAACATCTTCCTCTCATAAAAAAACTTTTTGTGTTCGGAACTTTTCAAGCACAATTGAAACACTCAAGGCTGATAACAAAGCAGCTCAATCCTGAACTAGAACAGTGAAGATGTCTGCAAGGTGTCTTTTCATAGGTTTTGGCCAGTACCCTGTTTGTATACAATGAAATGACTGGGTTTTTTTTTTTTTTAAATCCTCTCTCCACATCTCTCTCTCGCATGAACTTATCATATGAAGAAGTTAAAGAGCCTGAGTCTGTGCCATATTCATTGAATCCCAATCATTTGGAATACCTGAACTGATAATAGACATGTTTAGACTGCAGCAACCCTTTCACAAAAACATAAACTTTTTGGGAATCCAGGAACCTTTCCAGTGGATGAACTAAAGCTAATTTTGGTTCCGGGAACCTTTTTAGTTCTTCCTGTAGAATATGTATTTTCTGAAAATTCATTTTAAGCAGGACTTAACATTGCCATTGTGAAAAGAAAGCTTTACATGCAGGGCTGGATTAACCATATGGGCCAGTGGCCTGGTGCCCAGGGGCACCAACCAGCGGGGGGGCACCACAAGACACACTTTGCCATCGTGGCAGACCACCCCCCACACTCACAACATTTTGCCAACGCCAATTCCCCCCAGTGAATAAGGTTGGGACACCAGTGAGGTTTAGTGCCCTGTGTACATGAGCTTACACACAAAGACCATCTTATTTTTTTTAAACAAAAAATCTGTCCTGTCCTTATTTAACAAGGGATTTCTGAAGCTCATTTTATATCAGAGGCAGCACAGCATGACAAATCATGTGGACCATTACAGGAACATTTGGTTTTTGCACAGGTAGTGAGTCAAACATGTCTCAAGGGTGTATTTAGCATGTGGCATGGGCGTAAAAAACTGAAATTAAGCCTCACAGTTGAGAGACGTTACAATCAAGGCCTTTGTTAAAGACACAACAGTGGTTCTCTGGTCTTCCTGGAATTCGAACTCACTCACGTCTGATCACTAACTTGGATCTTTAACCACTTTGCAGCCACCAACAGGAACAACACAAGTTTAACCTGCTGCAAATGAGGACTATTCCATTATCTGGCACAATTTTCACAGTTCCTACTGGAAATGCTAAATTTGTCCAGTTTTCTGTTCAGGATTATGAATTTTTCTGCTCGGCCAGTGGTTTTTCAATCCTCTGTGGAACTCCTGAAGATGCTTTGAGGAGAATACTACTCTTCAAGGGAATTTACTTACTGCTTTTTTCTGCACCAGGAAATCTATGTGATTTGTGCTCCCTCTTTTCTTTGCACTCAGTGTCATTATGCTGCAGACAGCACTTCCTGTCAGCATTAAAGATCATATGCTGGGTCAAGTGGAGCTGCAGTGAAGTGATGGCCACTAAAGTGACAGATTCATTACCGATGGGTGAATCACCATTGCTTCAGTGCTTCATGATCACGCCAGCCAGAGCTCTCAAGCCCTCACTGGGTCATGGCTAGATTAGCAAAGAGTCACTGCTCATGGACAAACTAATCAAATATAATTAGAAGATCCACACGAGTGGAACTGAATTAAAACATACTGAACTGCAGTGGAGTGGCAGAAAAAGTAGGCGTGAGAACATTTCTATGATTTTGAAAGTGAAGGTATAAGCAACAGATGAAAGAAGCCCTCATTAATAGCATTACCATAACTTTAATAAACATTGATCATTCTGTCGAAATCAAGCATTCATGCTATTCATGTTGTCTAGCAGAGCCACAGCAACAGGGTGCGTCTAAATCTGCCAGAAAAGCCTGTGGATCCGAAATCACACTGCTGGGCCGTGTGAAAGCTGATATGTTATTGATCGAAAGGACTGATCACTGATGCTGAGAAGGCAGGATTTTTAACTGTTCAATGAGACGATCCATAAGCAAGCTTCTGCCTGCAGTGTGCACCCTGGGGGACGGAAATCAATGTGCGGATGCAGTGATACCAGGTGGCAATCTCTTCGCTAAGGGAGGGGCTTGGTAGTGGATATTGAGTTATGACTATGACCAGTGAAGCAATAAAAATCGATCATAGCACCATTATGAGGAATTAGAGCAGCAAATCCTATAACAGTCTTGCTTTTAGTTGAAACGTGAGTCTGCGCAGCTCGACAGCTCAGTGTTATTGTAGGAGAATGACGCAGCATATTAGACAGAAAGTCAGACAAGGAGAAAGACACATAAAGACAGTGAAATATGGATAGTGAGGGAAAAACAAAGAGAGATGTGTACATCTTGATGGCAGAAAGAGAGGAAGGGGGGAAAAAAGAAAGAAAGAAAATGATCAAGAAAGAGAGTGAAAATGAGCATAAAAATGACTGTGGAAGTCAATGAGTGGTGAAATTAAAAATGTGCAAATATACTACATGCACACATACGCACATACACTCACACTAACTCACACACTAACTCTCTCTCTCTCTCTCTCACACACACACACACACCAAGAATTACACTTCCTTAGGAGTGTGTGCCATGACAGGACGGAATGTACTCACTATCTCCTCCTGTTGGCAGGATTTGATAAGGGCAGTTTAGAATGTTTTTGGACTCTGTTTCTCATATATTTGCACATGCCCCCCCCCCACACACACACACTAGCATGGTTGGCAGCTGTATATCTTACATGTGTGCAATGGCCATGTTTGTGCCACACTGGTGTCCATACAGCTAGAGAACAACTGCTGTTACACACACACACACACACGCATTATATATGTATAAATACAGCGGGGAGAATAAGTATTTGACACATCAGCATTTTTATCAGTAAGGGTTTTTCTAAGTGAGCCATTGACACAAAATTTGCACCACATGTCAATCAACTCAAGTATTTAATTCATGCAAAGACATCTAAACATTTAAGTCCATAAATTGAGTTATGTGTAATAAAGTGAAAAGACACAAGGAAAAAGTATTAAACGCATGAAGATAACAAGGTGCAAAATGGCATAGAAAGCTAGGAGATCACCCGAAGTCTGTCAGTATTGAGAGAGAAACCCTGCCCCTATCAGTACTAATTGATATCAGCTGCTTTAGTCCTAATTGATGGCCTATAAAGGTTTCTTATTACCCAGGAAGCACACAGGAAAGACTTCATGATGGTTAAAAGCAAAGAACTCTCCCAAGATCTTCGTAATCTTATCGGTGAAAAGCATTCTGATTGGAATGGTTATAGGCGCATTTCCAAAATGCTGAATGTTCCTGTGAGCACTGTGGGGCCATTATCCGGAAATGGAAAGAGCATCAGTTCACAATAAACTGGCCACGATCAGGTGCTCCACGTAAGATTCCTGTTCGAGGAGTTCAAAGAATAATCAGGAGAGTTCTCCAAGAGCCAAGAACCACTCAGGCAGAACTTCAGGAAGACCTTGCATCAGCAGGTTCTGTTGTTTCAAAGAAATCTATAAGCAATGCACTGAACCGCCATGGCATCCATGCACGCTCACCACGCAAGACTCCATTGCTGAACAAAAAGCAT
>JAQLOM010000012.1:6326208-6340386 GCA_030068315.1 Chrysichthys thysi | reverse complement strand
TCTCTTAGAGATCTAGGTAAACTACATATATATATATATATATATATATATATATATATATATATTAAATATGCAAATCATATAACTACAAAAAGCTATGCATTGCATTGCCCTAGCATTGAACTTATTAGTAGTATATATGACTAGCAACATGTTTTTGAGAGGCAGCATAAAAAAAAAAAAAAAAAATCAAGTTTCACTCCTACATCCCTCCACTTCCATGACCTTTGGAACTTACTTTGATGAGGAAAAGTAAAACTCCACCTCCTCTTGGCTGCTATAATAGAGGGGGTTTTGTGAGGTGAATGTCTGTGGTGATGTATGCTTTCAGTGGCAGTACCTACGCAAAGGATGTGGGCGATTAGAAAGACCTCTGTTGATCTACCATCACTTTATGGCAGTCCATAAAGAAGGCCTAAAAGAGGAACCTCCTTCTAAACAAATAGGTCAACCCATTACTGTAGGCTAAGAACATCAAAGTCTTTCGTTGCTTTCTCACGATTTTGACTTTTAGTTTAATAACTAGCCTTTTAAACTCTGTCTTTGCATATTTAGATTTTGTACTTTAACTGCTCAATAAAATGCTTCTTTTGAACATAGTGGAATGAAAAGCTGTTTTTCCTCAGTTGAAGATGACAGGCTTTTTGTATATGAGGTCTAGCATAATGCAAACAGTTATCACTGACGGAGGTTTATCTGTTTGTTTGCTAGAGGAATACGTCTCTTCTCCCATCTATGTCTGCAAATATTTATGCAACATGATTGTGGTTCTATCAGTCGAAATTGAACAGTAGACATAAAGTACCCTTGAAATAAATGGCTTAACTACAAAGTAAAAAAAATAAATAAAAAATACTCCTCGCTGAGTCATTGACCTGATACAGCCACTATGGCCATTTTATAATTGAGGTTTCTGTGTCATTTGAGCACAAAATTGCTAAACCAAAACAGTCAATCGGTGGCTCCAGCTGGTCCCTTGGCATGATTACAAATACAGTAAGTGTTTACTCCAATAAATGTACTTGGTTTTAGGCATTAGCAGAAGTTGCAATCAACATTCGCGTAATTGAAGAGACAACACTGAAAAAAAATGAACTAACTTACACAAAATATAAATTGCAGGCATGAAATCAGTGATCAGATTGCTGAAACTCACAGTGCTGAACTCTAGCTAGCACAGGCAACCTGCAGTATATATTGCAGATAATTTATTAAGACATCTCCTAACATTTTTAATGGAAACTGCCCAGTTTCCATTAGCCTGTTCCCACAGCAGCCTCAGAGTCCTGTTCTTAGAAAACCGGACACCTGTACACCTACATAAAATTGTGTGAATAGAGATCAAGAGTTTAATTTACTGTTCACAATGACCCTGCAGTTGTAGCTCATCCACCGCAAGTTACCGAACTACATGTTGGTGTTTGATGCTTTTCTGCTCACTAGAGTTGAAAAGAGAGGTTATGTGAGGTAAAATAGACTTTCTCCATTGTGAACCACTCACATCCTTCACCTCTGACCCCTCTCAACTATTTAAGCATTTCCACCAACAGAACTGCTGCTCACTTGATGTTTATTCCTGTTGTTGCTGTTGTTTTGCACCATTCTGTGAGCCTTCTCTGTATAAAAATCCCAGGAGATCTGTAGGTTCGAAAAGACAGAGCAGCCCATCTGACACCAACAACAATGTCATGGTCAAAGTCAACATTAACTTAAGCTCTTGAGCTGCATCTGCACAATTGTATGCAACTCACTGTTGATACGTTATTGTCTGATTGGATAACTACATGAATGAGCAGGTGTACATGTGGCCAGTGTGTGTATATGATTAATATATGAAAGTATTCATAGATTTTTGCTACATTAAATACTGTATATGTTCAAGTTCTCCATTTTCTTTCAGTTAAATTGAGACAGATATTTTTTGGTTTACTTTAAAGAATCATCTGGAAGTACTGTAAATGCATATTTTAGCTGAGACTTGACAAAACACAGTGATTGCTGGGATTCATACCCATAACCATGTGATCATATGATCTCCCAACCCAAGCCTTAACACTTTACAGGTGCACCACTCATGTATTACCTTGTTAAATAAAATGACTAGTGAGATTTTTACTAGTACATTTGAAAGTTATAGTTTAACTTATAAACTTATAGTGCATATGTACTGTGCTCCCTCTATAAAATACATATTCTAAAGTAAACTTGTCATTTAATTTGCTTCTCTCCAAATATATATTGGTACAGTAGGGAGAGTTCTGTATTATTATAGATTTTTTTCACAAGGATCCTTAGTCAAAAGTGACCAAACCAATAGATGCCATGAAGAAATTTGGGCACCCTCTTGTTAACCCTTTGTGCTGAATTTTTTTAAAACTTTTTTTTACTTTGTGCATAAATTCGGGCCATCGCTTTGACTTTGTACCAGTAGAAACTGTTCAGGTGGTGTTATCTTTATATAACGAGTGGACGCTACGATTTTTTCCAGCCCTGCAGTTTCAGATTCCAGATTGCTAGAAGTTGCTTGTCAACAACGTGCTCTAGATGGTACTCTGACACACAACAGTAACAGTATATTCCTAAAAATTACCTCGAGTGTCGCTGCCTAGGGAGTACAATTCGTCGCCTTTTGTCGACGCGTATGCATGGCTGTAGTACATGTCGACTTTAGTCGACTCCCGCACCGAAAGGGTTAAGATAAATGCAATGATTTTCGCCTTGGTCAGATAATAGATGCACATGGAAAAGATAAGAATTTGTCCTGAAAACAGCATGGTTGTGTATCTGACTCATCCATACACTCTTTCTCTCTTAGGAGAGCTCCAGTGAAAAAGGCACAGAACCAAAACCTCTCTCCTGGGTTTGGGAGATAGGCCATTGTTTCACTTATGGTTCCTTCTACACCTGATTATTTTGTCCGGTATGATAAATGAGCAATCAGAGAGAGGAACAGATAGAAAGACAAGTACGAGGAGATTAACAGCTAGAGCAAAATCAATTGTAATCAACCTTTGCTGCAGGTGGATAATCTGAACATCATGCATGGCGGCACAGAAAAAGGACACATACATAAGGAAAGTTTGTGCACTGATATTAGGCACATCATTCACAAAGACATCACTTAGACAACATTGCAGCGGAATAGTGGAACCTGTTAAAATGGGAACTTCTTAAAGGAACGTAAGAAGGGCCAACATTAATGTCAGACACTGTTATTTAAGTCACGGCAGACAGTGGGAGAGGAAACAAGACCAGCAAGACTCTCAGCATGTAATTAGCGCCCCATTTGAGGCTAATGCACGGCGAGAGCACTGTAATAGCTCTAAATGAGGGCTGACATAGAAACCATTGTCTCTCTAACAACGGATGGTTGAAAGGAAAGGTTAGAAATATTTTCTGTTCCATTGCACTGACACCACAGGTCAAAGGCTTTATCCTTTCAGAAATGGTTGACTAAACAATCTGATAAGTTTTATGCAAATCATCTGCTATCCCAGAAAGGACAGATGCAAAATAACAAAGGTTAAGACACTCTGTCTAGCATGGCAGGAGTCACTGGAGGGTGCCAAATGTAACATTCATTAGAGGTTGCAACATTTCTTGCCTGCTTTCCACATAGTATATCAAATATTTGAACGTGATTATTTTCATTGCACACGCATGCATTCTGAACATATTTGTTGAGCGCACGTAGTGATTTATGTCACTATTAAATCTCTACAAGATGATTAATTATTCGGAGGATGCTTCATTTGATTTCAGCATAAAAAAAACGAATCACCATGTCAACATGTCAGAATGAGCAAAGCCTAGGAAACACTATTTAAAATAAATAAATAAATAAATGAATGAATAACAAAATCATGATCATGTGATCCAGCTGCATAACATGTTTATGTCATTCTGGGTCCCTGTTCCAAGTCATCTTGGTGTCATGCTGGGCTGTGCTAATGAGAGTACAAGAGAAACACCGAGTTTTGAAGGGGGCAAGAAGGAACTCATTTGGGATGGTATGTGCTTAGGACCTTTAATGACTAATGACTACAATTGAAGAGAAATGCCAGGAGGATGCAATCAGGCTGATTAATTAGTGCCTGCTCTTTCAGGGCAGGATCTTAAAGGAGATAGCGTGTCTTGTCACCAGCTAAAAAGTTCATACCAAAATAAAAGTTGTATACTCTCTGTCAGTCCTTGGTGATAAGGCTGAGGTGCTTGATTCAAACATAACTTCAACTTCTCTTATCTAAATTGTGATTTCAGTGTGTCTCATTGAAATGTTGTTGTTCGTTGTTGACAGCATTACTCTGAAATAGTGCTCGTTACATATCCTAGTATGCAAGTTACACTAATCCACCTCTGTATTTAATGGCCGTTTTTAAGGCATGCTGTATTTATAATGCTTATTCCCTTGATGACAGTATGAGAAATCAATGTCTGGCACATATGCCTTTTTGAACAAAGCTTAGAAAGCCCTGGAGAGCCTGAGCCGGTCATCACCCTCCTCTCAGCAATAAAAGGTTAATTTTCCAAGTGAGTAACTCCTGTCCGATGTGTTTTAATAATGACTCATATGTAATGGAATGGGGCAAAGGCAGTATGTATACACGCACCATATCTCGCATGTTATGAATGGTGCAGCTACAGATATCACAAACAACAACTGCAGTATGGCTGTGTGTACGGTTCAGTGAGCAGTATAGCAGGGAAACCCAGACTACATGGTGTGCTGCATTTAATATTAATACAGCACTGCTGACTGATACGCATGCAAATTGTTGGATCAATGAAGTCCAATCAAAGATATGACGATTCAGCTTCATTAATACTGCACTTTGTTGCTGCTGCTGAAAAAAAAAAAAAACAACTAATGTTTACCTAATATTTATAATTCCTTTACAATGATTTGATCAAACTGTGTGATATGGTTAATCTGTGATTCACTATGAATTTTTAATAAACTTTACCATCTTATGGGATGAATTGAATACTTGAACATGGGCTGTTCAAGTCGGAGCCCAAATTATGAGAAAAAAGAAATCTCTGAGAGTCTGAAATATCTTAAAAAGACCCAGTTCCTTCTTTTTATATTTTTTCCATTTCGTGATCATTTTGCGATCTCTACAGGGCCAGAGCAAACAATTGAGACCTGTGTGAGCAACCTCAATTCTCAGCCTTCTTTAATGGCACGGCACTACAAATAAATCATAATAACTGCCAGCTCTGTCAGTGTATTCCTGACATTCTGTAACATCTGCATTTTTATAAGCTGGTGCCCGCAGAAGAAGAGGAAGGATTGGTAGGAGCTGTCACTCATTTGTATGGTATGCTTTTAGAGAATATGGCTCCTCAATAGTTAAGTGTTATTCTAAACGTTCTAAAGAGGTTCTTCTTAGAACCCTCTTAGAAAGACTTGTTCTACATACTGTTCTTCCTTTTAAAATTCCCCCAGAGAGATAAAAAAAGAACCATCTAGGGTTCTAAATGTAAGTCGATTCGGTCTGTAGTATAGTTTTGTTTGATATCTTAAAAGATGGTCTTTAACACTGACGGTCATGAACCCTTTCATCCACAAATGATTATACATTTTATACTGTTTTTATACAGTTTTTTAAAAAGGAAATTTTTACTCAGTTGTGCTGTCACCAATGAACACCATGCATGGGAGGATGACAGATGGGTAGAATTAGTAGCTACCCCACACTATTTTTAAAGGTTACTCAATTGAACACTGGACAATAAAATGGTTGTGTAAATGGTAAAGGGATCTACAGTACTTGCAACCTTTTCTGAAATAAAATCCTCTGTCGTGAGGTTTTCCACAGATCTTTTACCTGTATTAGGACCTTTATTTGTAAGAGTTTAGAGGTAATCGATTAGAATATTGGGAAACTGTTTTGGCCCTCCAGATCTAGAGTCACTCTGGAATTTGATGAGCCTCTATATCCTCTGTGAGAAACAGTTTCACACAGGTTTATACGGTGTAATTTATTAGAATGACTTTTTTTTTTAGCAATTTGTGTGAAAGTTAAAAGCCTTTAGTTTTTAATATTTCGGATCAACACTTTCTCTATGAGGCCCCTTCGCTGGTGTCAGAATTGTAAATCATAGATGCATGTAAGCCTCTGCTCACCATGACCGCCAAATTAGGCTCAGTTCCAGCTGTTGTAATTTCCACAGTGATGTCTGGCACTAATGTCAGTGCAGAATGGAGAGGTTTCAATTGCTAAATTCATGCACCAGAATTCAGAAATGATATATTACATTTAATACAGCATGCACGCATCTGCATCTGAGAAATAACTCAGTACAGCTGTTTGTAAATGTATTTGTTTCAATGCTGTAATTTCTCTGTTCAGATGGTTGTAAAAAATTGTTCCAGTCTGTAAGTCTTGAAATGTCCCAGTCTATTATTTCTGAAGTGTTCCAGTCTGTCCTTTGTGAAGTGGCTCAGTCTGTCAGTTTTGAAGTGTGTTATTTGCATTCGGTCACCTCGGTGAGTGCCTGAACACTCTACTCTCACCAAAAAGGAAGGGTTGGGAGGACTTTTTCACAGCAGATATAGGCTAGTTGGAGCTTAAATGGAGGCTATATTATTACTGGACCAACAGGCAGAATCAGCAGTGAAGCTGTGAGGTTTGAGAAGTGAGTCCTTTACAAATAAAAGGACTACACCAGTGCTGTCACCAGTGCAATAAGGGATCCAGCAAGGAAAATGCCCCTGAATGTCAGGGTGGTTGTCTCACCTAAAATGAAATTGAGGCAGTACTGAAATGTGTGTGATCATTCTTCATTGCCACACGGCTAAATAAAAATGAAATTAAATGAAATATGTAAGAGATAAGGGATATGCAAGAAAAACAGTAATCTGTATTGGAATAAACTTGTTTTCTTAAACCCAAGACACACATCAGCAGAGTATTTAGAATTCATAGCTTTATTAATGCATCAATTTTCAACGTTATTGCTAAATTAGATCAAAGTAGTCATGCAGTTGGAGAAAGAAGAGTGTTTAGCTGCATGTGGGAACTGATAAAACTTAAAGAGCACCACATTGTCCTTGGCCTGAACAAACCCCTCTGAAGCCGTGGGTGATTTTCACTCACCAGCAGTGATGACTCTGCCTGGCTGTGACAGATGCATTCAAAAGGATGCGTTAAGAAAAAAAATATCCAGGATTTTAACCACTGGAGAGAAGTCATTTAAATATAGCATTCCAATAAGATATGTAGGAAATCCCGCACAGTGCAGCTATGACCCCTCAGGAGCCTCATGCTGGGAATGGGATTGCCCTGAAATGGGTTTTCACAGATTGTGTGATTAAGTGAAGCCAAACAGATTTCTCCAAACTGGAGTGGAGGGTGAGGAGAATGTGGGTGAACCCCATTTGAATAATGATGTTAGTTATCTGTGGAATCAGATTGACTGCGTGATTGATGGAAAACTCCTGGGCGTCACATAGAGGACGACGGGAGTGATTTTGGAAGAGAAGACCGATGAAGCTGTGGTGAGCCACTGTTGCCACAGATATTGTGTCTGAGGAACGTCTCAGCTTAAAAGGGAATGGAGAACAAGTATTGCATCAAGCAAAGAGAAAGAAAGGTTGTGTTTCTTGTTTTGATTTCTGCTTTTAGACTATGTGAATTTAACTCCCTAATATCATGATACAGTCTGGTTGCTGTGGTGTCCCTAATGTGTCAACAGTTCAGAAAATAAATAACGTGCGCCACCAGCATCCAACCAGTCCAAACAATGAGATCTTTCTACTTTATAAAGTATATTAGTGTGCTAGTCTAAGCAGCATATGTTCATGTGATTTGGGGTCATGGCTTAGGAAGGGGCATTAGTGCTATATATTTAAAAAAAAAAAAAATCCTTATCTTAAGCTAACTTTCACCAAAATCACTGATTAGGCTTTTAAATAAAAGGAAAAAAGACACATTTTTATTTATACATCAAACAGTCTAGACAGTGATAAAACTATCTGCTATTATGCTTTTACAAAAAAGTGAACAAATGGGAATACAAAAGTCTTTCAACACTCTTCTCATGACAGAGAAAAGCGCAGCAGTGAAAGCTGATTGCCAGTCAAGAGGAAAATGGAATTTCATCAAATGTCAGTCAGATCTGGACAGCTGTACTGCCTTTAGCATATGTAGCATTTCAGCATAAAACAGTGGGGACTGCATTATAACCATGGTTTAGAACTATCAGAGGCATCAGCAGTATAAACTAATGTGCACTTGGCATTTCAAATAATAGTAACCTGTATTTACGACTGACAGGTTTAAAGCTGGTTAATATGTAATATTAAAACGAACCTATCTTGGTGAGATCCATCCTGCAACATATTAAATATATTTATACCGGAATATGTCTTATATTCTGTGAGTCGCCCTGCGGTGGATTGGCGACCCGCCCAGGGTGTGTCCCGCCTCTGGCCCGATGTCAGCTGGGATTGCCGCCAGCTTCCCCCCGCAACCTTGTACAGGATTAAGCGGCAGAAGACGATGACGAATATATCTTATATGTTTAGTGATTTGGTGCTAATTTGTTGGCTGGTGCTGTGTTTTTATTATTCTGTGAGAAGTTAGTGCTTGTGTTCTGCTCTGATGTCACTGCTAGGTGATAATACATGTGGAAAAAAAATTCAGTGATCTCAGCATTAGGGAGATTTTTATTCCTGATCATTTCTAAAAGCAGGAGTAAGACCTTATTTTTTTTCACTGACCAATTTCAATTAACGAGAAATTCAGCATTGAAGTTTTGAAGACAGCAAACAGACTCAATGTCCCAGAAAGCAATATAGCTATACAGGACAGTTGTTCCGAATTATATCAGAAACTCATTTTGGCTGGTTAGTGATCAACAAGATGACAAGTACAGTAGCTTTAGGATAGGGCAAACACTTTTATGTTGCACTACTAAGGAGTGGGGAGACTTTTGACCATTACATCTAAACCTTATATTCCTGACAATCTCACCGAACAATGGGCTTTGAAATGAATAACTAAATGACCACTTGAAAAGTTAAAGCGATAAAGAAAATATCAACAAATGTGAAAATCTCGAAGAACTGGTTGAAAACCAGGGTAATAGCTACTGAACAATCAAGGCAATTTAATGGAATGCAAATAACATAGGAGACAATGTTGTGGTTTAATTGTGAGAGAGAAAGACAATTACAGCACCAGACAAGCCAAACATGCACTATGTAATTTGTAATTGAGCCTAATGGCTAATCAGCATTTTTCAGTTAAATCAACTTTGCAGACAGCCATTTAAGAGTGCCATTAAAGACCAGATCCATCAGGATGACCCCTGCAAAATAAGACTGTCGTGTAACAGGTGAATGCATAATAGAGGGCATGAGATCATGCGTACAGTATGCAAATAAAAAGGTTTAACTCATTATATTCTCCATGAGATCTATTATAAGTAGAAAGCATCAGATTATTCTGATTTTATTACTCAAAATGACAGGATAATATGGAACCCAGGAGTTTACAAAAATACAGTATATGGTCTGGAGTACTACTGTATATGTATAGTGTTTGTCAGTTTTCTTAAAAGACAACAGTTTGTGATTCAATTTGGTCTTCAGAAATTCTGGTGTTATTTTTATTTGTCACGTCTTTTTTTTTTAAATAATTATTTGTCATTGTATACACTCTTTTATATTACAGTTTATGTTACAGCTGTCTAAACCCTATGTACTCTCTATTTTTCCTTATTCATCCTGGCTTTGTTCCCTGTAAAGACTCTTTTTATACTAACATCATTAGCTTTAGCTGACCACAATACAGTTTTTGTGCTTAAGCTCTGAAATAAGCCACAGTAGGTCTGAGATCCTTTGAAAGAGAGAATATGATACTTTAGGTCTCTCTAGATAAATGATATACATGGATATAAAGGTTTTACGCAGTGAGCTAAACACTTTTATGCACAAAAGATGAATTTGTACGAAGGGCTAATGATCAGTGTGTCCTCGGGTAGACAGAAACAGCCTATGTGAATATTTCAGCTGAATCTAAAATGGATTTCACCTGCCAGGCCCTTCAGTAATTCTTCTCTCATTCTCTTTCATCTCCATTGGTTCCATTGGTTGCTTAAAATATTTCACTATACCACCACTGAAGTGAAGGGCAATCATGGCGCATGAATGACAGCATTCTGAATTTGCTTTAATTCTGTATTTACTTGAAATATTTCTTAACCACATGTACTTCTGCCTTCTTGTCATCTTCCCACATGGGCTGTGACACATAAGCTGTAAATGGGCTGTAAGTGTCGACCGAGGCCCTGCACGATCTTTGGTACCCAACCAAGTGTACCATCCTGTCCTAGGCATGACTGTAGCATTTTCTGCACATATGGCTTTTGAGCATCCTTATCTCTAGAGCCAGGAACCAACAGCAGGCATAAAACATGGCTTAAAAAAGGATCTTGCAATGGGTACAAGTAATGAAATCGACTTGTCTAGTGTGGTGTGTCTGATTACTTACTATAATGTCTACTGGTTTTAGAGCTTCAGGGTTTACAAATTCAAGAGAACAAAAGAACGGCACTCTTCAGTATTTAATATTCAATATGTGGGGAGATCCAAAAGCAGAGCTCAATATTTAAACTAAAAATAATAATAATAATAATTAAAAAAAAAAAAACAGACAATTTTTCCTCAGAATGATAGTGTTTTAACTATAAAGACTTTTCATTTGTTTATGTTGATAATCGCAGTTTTCCATTATTTCTATTTTTTCACCAAAATTTTAAATCATAAATCCGTGAAATTAATAAACAAAGGCGGAAAGTATTTAGCTATAGTATGTTATTCTTGTTTAAAGTAGAGGATAATGCTCTTTATTCGTGTTAATTTAATGAGCTAGAAATAATTGACTCTCGTTAAAAATGAATATGTGGCAGAATGCTTAGATTTTGTTATGTGAAGTTGTTAAAAAAGATAAAACTCTGTCCTTACCTCAAAACTCATCTTAACTGTAGTAAACTTTCACGTTCCAGTTTGTATCTTGGTTACTGGAGCTTCTATTCTTCTTCTACTTGTAATCACCAAGTATCATTTTGACTATGTCTATCTTTAATTGCATAAGGTTTACTTCATTCTTTCACTTAAGTCAATTTTTTCTTAAGTTTGTCAACGCCTGTTATATAATAAATCAAAAACATCATTATTCAAATGAATAATAATGAATAGTAAATAATAAAATACGCTGTATTATTTCTAGGAAATTCTGTCGTGTCTACAATGGCCAATTTTCATCCCTGTCTAGTCAATTCCAGGGCGTTAGAGATGATGTACACCATTAGAGATGTAATAATTCCAGACCCTGCCATCACTTCCATATTGCCTACGCTTTGTGTTCTGGCTGTGGATGATAATAGCAAAGAAATCTTCCATGACGTAGCTCTCGCCATTTTATTCCATTTCCCCTAGAGAGATTTAGTAAGACAAGCTACAGTGTATATGTAGTCTAGTCTCTGTGTTCACATTAAACACTCATTAAGGCACTTTCTGCTGCTCAGCTCTCTCACTGTGCCTCACTGGACAAATCCCTAACAGGCTGAGGGTAATTTTTAACACTAGGTAATCAACTGTCCTGGAATACAACATGGTCAACAAGAGTTAGATGGTTTTCCTACATATGGTACCAAAGTTTTTCCTGCCTCAACAAGAGTTGAGGACATAAAGCCAACCTTGCGAACAAGGTAATGTTGATTAAGCATGCTATGCTAAAATTCGAGTGGTATAATGGAGCGGTGGTTAGCACTGTCAGCTCATAGTAAGAAGGTTCTAGGTTGGAACCTCATGGCTCACTGGGGCCTTTTTCTGCAGATTTGCATGTGGTCCTCATGCCTGTGTGGGTTTCCTCTGGGTACTCCGGTTTCCTCCCACAACCCAAAGATATGCAGATTATATCTGCTGGTTACTATGAATTGGCCATAGTGTGAATGTGAATGGCTGATCATTCCTCTGTGTTTAGATAGATTGGTGACCTGTCTAGGGTTTACCCCACCTCTAGCCCAAAGTCAGTTAGGACTGGCTACGGTTTTCCCATGACCCTGACAGATAAGCGGTATAGATTATGGATGGATGCCTAAGATGCTAGAAAGGTGCTATTGTAGCAGGATCTAAATGTGATTGACTACAATTATGAGAATGAAAGGATATTCAACCCTGTATATTTTGGGTTCTGGATTGGCCTTATATATTATAAAGGTTTCTAGAACAGCAAGAAGACATTCTTGGAAAGTTCTGTGGTTCTTGAAAAGGACATCCTTTATACCATTTTCTGGGACACAACAAAATAATTTCTTGAGGACATAATGGGAGCTGAATTAAACAGACTATTCCAATACACATCTGTAAATATTTATATTTCATTTTATAAGATAGATATGATTCATAACCTGCTTGTCACTATAAACATCTACTATGTGGTGAGATTACACTAGGCAATGAATAAGTATATGTTAGCTTGTTTATGCTTAAATTAAATGGCTAGGGCTCTCCTCTAAGCATGATCATCCACATATAATGTAGTCACTATCTTTATGTGAGTCAGTATAATGTGTTTTTACACTCTCAATCCCAGGAAGATCAGGAAAGGCAGTAGAAGTGAATAAATGAAGTATACACAAAGGGGTAGACGTGGTAAAAAAAAAAAAATAAATAAAAAAATAAAAATAAAAAAACATAAAAAACCAACAACAACCTGGTTTTAGGACCATGTTTGAGTAATACAATTGCAGGTAAAAAGATGAGAGATAGACATTATTAAAAGTTGTTGCTTTTTTACACATTAGGACATAAGAACAACTGTGACCTGTTTTTCAAGGCATTTCTTAATCCTTTATAGGGCACTAATTGAAATACTTAGAAATTCAAAATTTTGACCCTAAAATGTTATCAGAAAATATTACAAGACTTTATATTACAAGACTTTATGTCTTTTTTGTCTTGATGTTGCAAATCAAAGTCAATAGAGTTATCATAAATGTATATTTAAATACAGACATCTCAAAAGTAAATTCACATCATTATGTTTTACTGTATCTATGCGGACACCACCTGGTGCTTCAAACTTTTAATATATGATTATTTTTCAGTTCAGATTACAGTATATTAATTATTTATAGCAACTAACCCTGCTGCAAACAGCAGAAGCAAAAGAGTTGTATGATTGTCAAAGAGGGCGTAGTGTGGGTCAGTCTGATGGGGGACTTAGCCAGTGTATGATTGCACAAAATCTTGGGATTCCTCTTGCCACAGTCAACAGAGTGATTGTACAATTCAAAAGCAAAGGAAAGGAATCAACAGCATCCCGCTCAGATCGACCTGGACCCTCTGACAGTTGTCTCGTAAGGTCTCTGAGGTCAAGTGAGTCTGAGTACTTCTGTGAGGTATCTCTATCAACTTGGCTACTATGGCAGATCAGCCAGAAGGAAGTTTCTACATTTTTTTTTTTTTAATGATACTGTCTATTTACTTTTGAGATGGTTTTAAGACCTAACGGAGGTGCATGGGGGCCATTTTGATGTGCGCTGAAATTACCAAAGTTACAAGATTACCCCTATGATCTTATATCAAGAGCAGAAAGACCGACACACCTATACTTGTGTGGTGTCTAAAACATGGGTGTGCTGCAGGCTGAAGATTTCAGTGTGGTTTATTTTCTACAGAGAGGGAAGTTGATGTCTCTGTGAGAGGGCAAGGTGGGGCACTGGGCTCTGTTCCTAGAGCAGGTGTCACTAAATGACAGATGGAGGAGACAGAACACGGAGTCCTTGAGCTTTTCCCGCAGCTCCACATGCATGTCTCAGCTCCACAGGGATTCCACTGCACCTTTTAATGTCCTTCAGCGCATGGCCATGACCTTCACACAGTCACACTCACACCCATAGTCCCACAGATACACACAGCTGAAATGGACACATTTGCCAGCAAAGAAGTGTTCACCAATGCATACATTTCTTGCTCACGTTTTTATTTTTTGCGCTATCACACATGCTCACACAGAGTGGCACAGTTTGTTCTCCTCCACCCACACTCTCGCACTGGGAGGGCGTGCACGCACACACGCACATATACACACACACACACACACACACACACACACACACACACACACACACAAACACACACACACACACACACACACACAC
>JAQLOM010000012.1:6272487-6286989 GCA_030068315.1 Chrysichthys thysi | reverse complement strand
ATGATGTTTCAGGTCATATTTAAGCAGAAATGTAGACAATTCTAAAGGGTTCACAAACTTTCAAGCACCACTGTAGGAGTCAGAACAGCTGTCAAAATTGAGTATGAGTCAAAAGTATTTAGCTGAGTAAGTTACAGCCACAATTTTTCCATGTTATACATTTCCCACAGACTATGTTTGTTCGGTGGTTTGTTAAATAGATGAACTGGAAAATCTTTAGTGTTTCAGAAAGTTTCGAGTTCATTATTTATTTATTTACTTGCTTATTTATTATTTATTAAAAATATTTTATTTGTTGTGAGTTGGTGTCAGCTGTCAAACTTAAATATTTAATTTAATTTTTTGTTTTAGGCAGTATTGAGTTTCTGGTGTGGAATTCCTTTCCTGTTGCTGCAGTATATCATGCATTGTTAAATAATTTTGCCATGTCTGTTAATAACAGTGTCCAGTTCATTGCTTTGACCCATACTGTGTTTGCAGAGGCCATTCGTCTTCCCTGATAGCTCTCTTGCTGTTCTGCCTTTAGAAAGGTTTATTGCATGCCCAGCAGTGCTGGAAAATTGGACAGGGGCATAAACCTGGCTCTTTGGTGCAAAGAAACAGAGAAAGGACATATTTAAACATTTATGCAAGGGGACCCATACTACAAGTCCACCATAACCCTCTCTCTGGGACTCATTTCAAGCCCTTCCTGGACACAGAGAAGGACATCATATTAATTATGCCCCATCTTTTCCTATCTTTCCAATTTTTATAAGAAAATGGACAGCATAAAGCGTCCTGCTTTGGAAAATATATTTATGAATGTATTACGTGCCATGAAGGAATGAAGATTCTGGAAATTCTCGGAATGCTGAGTTCCCCCTTGATGTAAATTGAAATTTAAAACTGACATTTTACGGCAAGTCTCCAGAAGTGCAACCTCCACATTGCCCACCACTCAGCCTTTAATGTGTGCCTGTCTCTTATTAATTTTAGAACAGCAAGCTCCCACATTTCATTTGTTCTCTGTGTGAGCGCCTGACAGCTGCCACAGTGCCTTACATCACGCTGAGGAAATCCCGGTGCTACCACACCACTCTTGCTCACTCCGAGAATGTATAAGAGAAAGAGTGGGAGAGGAAGTGACATGATGTCCGCCAGTGAAATACAGACAAATGAAAGAGGACTGTACAAAGAATGTGGAGTTATGAAAAACATATACGCTGCTCTTTGATGGCATCCTGGTTTCTTGAGAAACAGGCAACACGCTCTAAAAGCTAAAGGGGGGAAGGGATGCCAGTTGTTGCGATGAAAAGCTGAAAATATTTCAAAGTAATTAATTAATTAAAATCCTAAAACGTTTTTTAGTAGAGCGCTTTGTTGGTGACCTCTCTGGTAGAAATTGAAAGCAGCCATGGTTTGTCACAAATGCATTACAGCATAGTGAAATTCTTTTCTTTGCATATTCCAGCTTTTTAGAAAGTTGGGGTCAGAGCGCAGGGTCAACCACGATACAGCGTCCCTGGAGCAGAGAGGATTAAGGGCCTTTACTATTCACTGCACCACCGTGCCATCCACACGATATTGCAATTTTTATAATGTCACTTGTGCAGACCAATTAAGGTTGTGTAGGGCAATAAGGCTAGCTAGCAATATTCTTAGATGATATATTATTAGCTTTACTGTAGACTTGCTTGAAAGAAAATTACAGCCATCTAAAACAGGGAACATTTATCATCTTCCCTCATTTTCTGAATGGCTTTTTGCCATTCACAATTACAGATTTTAAACAGTATTTTACATTCATATTTGCCATAAAGGGCTCAGTATACATAACATATGTATAAACAAACAAACAAACAAATAAATAAATAAATAAATAAATAAATAAGCCTTCATGCCTGTGTTTCTTTCTGTAGTATCCCCTTCCTAACAATGGGCCTCATAAAGTGGACACAAATAGATTTATTAAGAAATCTTTCCTCAGTTACACACAAGGAGACAAACTAATGTAAGCCTGAACTTGACTGATTTCAAATCAAATAAGTTGCATTACTTCATTTTTATATATGGAATAAAATTTTAAAATACCTAAGCAATTTTTAATTACATTCCTAGAATTTAGTAGATCTTTGACAAGAGTCTTTTTCAAAACCTTCCTCATGCTAGTTCACTGGATCAGGTACAAAGAGAACCATTGAGAAAATTTAGATAAACCAAGTTGTTTTATATTATTGGCATTATTTATGAAAAATGGGGGGGACGACAAACATTCAATTATAGCAAAAGAAATGCCTCTGCATAAATGGGGGCTAGCCCGGTCTGTCTGTGCATAGCCATAAGCTTTCTTGTAAATTGGTTCCTTTTGCCACAATATCTCTTTCTAATGCAGTGTAATAGTATGTTAACTGAGGCACTGTTTTTCATTAAAAAAATAGCTGTTTCCCAGTGTAATGTGCTCAGTACCCATGATCACCAGGTATCCGTGGAGATCGTTTTTTCTCCTTGATTTTCATGTCACACCGTTTTCTTTTCACCTCTCTAAAATCACACCTGATTCACCTTTTCTGTAATTTGTCTCTTAGACTTTGACCTTTTCCTATGATGTTAAACTGCTCGATCATTTTATTGTCAGAGGAGTGAGTCGAAATAACTTCTTTCTTTCTTCCTTTTTGTTCACCAGTTAATACTCATTTTATGTTCCCAGCCCTCTGTGCACTTTATGGAGTTTTGTGGGCATCCTGAAATGCAAATGAGCTGTATCAGGAAAACACTTAGCACTTTATGAGTGATCAACATGCAGATGTGAATATAAAGAAATTCAGTCTTTCAAACTTTTGTAAATCCTGCATAAATCGTTTGTTCAGTTTAGCTTACACAAACATTTAAAGATAATTTTACTAAAGGATTGATAAAAAAAAAAAAAAAAGCCCATTGTTTTACCTTGACAGTATGTTTAGATCCTTGAACTGTTTGTACAACATGAAGAGATGTTTATGGATGGACACTATATATTTGGATGGAGCTTGCTTGTAACCTGTGTCTTCTCTTGTCTTGAGGCCACATTCCCTGTTGCTGATGATTCGATATGAAATGACATTTCATCTGATTAAGGATATTATCTTCAGTATTTATGAGTCACTCCATTTCCCAAACATTTATATTCATCATTGTTGACTTAAGGCTTGTCCGACTGCTGTTGCATTCGTCTGCTCGTTTTAATCAGCAACTCAAAAGGTGTCGTTTCATCTCTCCTGCTGTCCAAAAATTCCCCTTGGACTGTATTAGTTCTTGTCTAGAGCTAAACTGATGCATCAATCTTACATGGATTTTAACTCTGTCTTGCATTCACACATAACCCCTTCCTGCTACTACTATAACTGCTCCTCCTCCTTTCGGCTGTTCCCTTGAGGGGTCGCCACAGCGAATCATCTGTCTCCATCTAAATTTATGCTCTGCATCCTCTTTTCTCACACCAACTAACTTCATGTCCTCTTTCACTACATCCATAACATCTTTGGTCTTCCTCTAGGTCTCCGGCCTGGTGGTTCCAACCTCGGCATCCTTCTACCGATATATTCCCTATCCCTCCTCTGTTTACACAACCCCTTCCTGAATAACTGCAATTGCAGTCCTGTGTAAAAGTGCACATGTGAACGGGGTTAATGATTGATTGTATAAAGCATGCAAGTGAAAACAATGAAAATAAAATCATGAATTTTCAGAAAGCTAAGTCTGAGTAATACAATGCTGGACTACAGAATACTACATCATATCTGAAATAACATTAAGCACTGATTTTATTTTGGGATGCTTCTTGAAGATGGTGTTAATTGTCAGCTGTGAATATTCCTGTGAAACCATTCCGATACGTCACCTTTAGACATCTTCAGTTTGCTTTTCCTCAGTGTGGCATATTCACAGCCTAACAAAGTGCAGACACTGGTGTTATATTATCGCCTACAGTGTTAAACTGCGGTGTTAAAAATCCATAAGATGTATACACTCTATATCAGACCTTGAAGTATGACACTAAAAGGCTCTGCACTGTTTCTTTGATAGACCTCAGAATGAAGCAAGATGCCAGACAAAAGATTAAAGTCATCCACCTGCGTGAGCTCTTGATATACCACACACCACTCTCCAAGCCAGGAGAAAACTCACTTGATCCAGGACTAGAGAGGCTAAAGCAGTCGGTTTAAACCGTGACCTCAATCTAATAGCACACTTTTAAGTTTTCTCACTATGTGCGTACACACACACACACATGCACAAAACACTCACTCTGCAACATCTACCACTGTGGATTTTTCTGGCAGAACTTCACACAGATGACTACTGAGGTGAACTGTGTGGGGGAAAGATGCTTTGAAACTTTTGAAAGGGCCACCCACTTTTTCTAATCACACACTTCACAGAGCTAGCAAAAGTTCATGAGCGGAGGAGAATAAAGAAACAAGCCTAAACCGGAGCAGGCAGAGAACTCCAGCAGCTGAACGAGGCGTGAGGGACTCTTCAAAGTGGTTATAGACTTGATGAAAAGACTGCTGTAGCTCACAATCCTGCAGGATCTCATTGTTTAACCATTAAGCAGGAACTGTACTGCCAGTGCATCGGATACCCTGATGAACTCTTACTGAGAGGATATTTAAGATGACAGAATTAAGAGAATGTAAGGGATTTAATATTTCGTTAGGATCAAAACAGACCAATGCAAGTGAGACTAATGACAGAGCTCACCTTTAGGATGAGAATGAGTTCATTTCTCTGTGCATAATTCAGCCATTCCCTATAGAGCAGCACTGAAAGCAAGTGTACGCGAGGTGCCCGAAGAACAAAGAAGTGTAATTGAATTGTGACTTGGCCAAGTGACTGAATCGATAAGGCAGCTTCCTTCCCAAGCGCCGCACTGAAATGTGACGTGATGAAAAGGCTTCCTAAACATTCGCATCTGATATAAAGCATGAACTGACGTTGAAGTTTTCCATTTCTAATTTATTTACGACAAATATCTCATTTATCGATCGAACAGCTAGAGTGAGAACTCGCCCATAAATGAATTTCTGGACACACATATCTTCTGTATTGCAATAAACTGAATCGTGAGCTGAGCTTCTCATTCATCATTTAGACTACAAATGCAAGACAGTGAGATATGAAGGCAGATGCGAGCATATAAAATGACATACACAAGCAGATACACAGTAAACACTTCCATAGACGTATCACTCCTCTATCTCCTCAATCTCCTGTGCATCTCCGAAGAGTACATCTTTGTACATTATTAGTCAGGATAGCGGTTAGGGCATCTTTCCGTCCCTCCTGCTCAGGTACAGGTTTGATGAACAGGATTACTAGTGAGGAATGAGAGACTGGAGCGAATCAATTTTCTCTCACTTATTTTGCTTTCTTTCTATGTTATCCTTTCCTCCTTTCTCTCTTTGCCCTCAATATCATATCTGCCTTTGTTCCTGAGCCAGGGCGCTCACACACTACAGGGAATAGATAGGACAGAGGTGCAAAAAGGGGCTTTTTACACTGCGGGCACAAAACTAGTCCGAGTGACTTGCAAACCTCGAGGCAGTCAGCCATCAACGTGACCTTCAGCTGTTCGTTCCACTCTGGCAGACAAAGCCATTCCCCAAGAGAGACAGGAAGCTGATGCTTTTTTTTATTTATTTATTTTTTTTTTTTTAACAATTGCCACAAAGACATGTGAAGGTCCAGTGAAAAATTCACCTCTGCCATTTCTTAATTTAATAAAGGTCTGGAGCTTGTTGTAAAGCTTGTTGTCCTAAAGAAAATTGGTGTGACAGAGTAATCGCATGGTATTTAGCAGTATATAGTGCTAGTAAATGCACAGCACAATTCTGGCCTTTTAAGCTTTGATGCTGCTACTTTCCATTTTTTTTGAAGCTCACTGCAAAAACACTTTCACATTCTTCTGTGTTTCCAGTTCTTTCTTTACACTAGCAATATTTTACACTTAATATCCCCGACACCTGCTATAAAAAAACGGCACTGACATTCATCAGACATGTAAGAATACTTGCAAAGCCCCTTTTAGCAAGCTGGAGATATTCTTCAAATTGTATGCCTGGTCATACATATATATATATACATCTATGAAAATAATAAAATAGCTTTTGACAGAAATGATTACCCAAGCAAATATTCTAAAATATTATATAATGATGGCTCACACATCTCACAAAGTAGCTTGTGCGGTCGCCAAAACAAAGTGTCAGTTTCAGTTGAAAATGAATATTAGCTTCTATACACATACACTAAATTACTATATGTGACTTTCTGTCTCATATACCTTTCAATGGACACACGAGCTGCACTATTTCAAAACAGAAATGCACAATTTCACTGAATGCAAGTAGTCCTTTTGGTAAAACGTTAATACTTTACTCTTCTTATAACTATGCAGAAACAGTCCCTCATTTACACTTATGTTACTATGATTAATTACTAACAATAACTGGTCAATTACTGTGATTGGACTATGCAGTGAATATACTAAATAAATAAATACTTGGTAACCTCAGCTTTTTTATATAACAGTAATTAATTGCTGATCGTATAACATTCATGTGTAAATACTGAGTCTTGCTTTTCTCCTAGAGATCTACTAACTGATGAACCATGGGCTGTCCCAGCGCCGCAGCGCTGTCGAATGATCAGTTCTGGTTGTTGTTTAAGTTTCTATCACATCAGCTCTATAAATAGTTCTTGTTGCAAGATTTATATTAATGCACTTGTTTTTATACATTTTCTACCTAATTGTTGATATGATGACATTTTCTGTAAAGAGTCTCCAGTGTCAGAGTATTGTTCAACAGTCAGAGCTATCAAACAGATATGGTGTCTGTTTCAATAAAATGTTTTTGCATTTCTAATAATTGAGGAGTGTTTGCTACTCTAAATGCAATTTTATTTGGTGTTTTTCGCATGCAGATGTAAGATAGTGAGTAGATGTATTCCGGTTGACCCAGTTAATTTATTTTCTGGTAGATAAAATAAACATCAAATAAACAATCAATTTAATAGAAACAGCAGACAGCAAGTCAAAAGACTGTTTGTCCTCTCAGCCACACCCAGACGCTGTGACTCCCAGTTTATAAAGCCTTCGCCTTTGGACTCTACTTTCAGCCCACCTACTATCCTCAGGATAATAATCCTTCACACTACTTACTTGAGATCTAATAAAACAAATGTAATAGGTGTTATTCAATGGTTAAAATATTAATGGTCATGAATAAAGCATTAATTTGCCTAAGAGATAAATATTATTTATATATAACATAAATCAGGTTAAATAATGACTATATTTTTTCATTTTAAGCTAATATCATTTATTCATATACACAGACATCTCAAAAGGAAATAGAACCCCCTCGTTATGGTTTTATCTATGCCGACACCACCTGATGTTTCAAACTTGTTAATATATTATTATTATTCATTTCAGTTACAGTATATTAACTGTTTACAGCAGCTACTCATGCTGCGAACACCAGAAGTGAAAGAGTTGTGTGATTTTCAAAGAGGGCGCATTGTGGGTCAGTCTGAGGGTGGACTTAGCCAGCGTATGATTGTACAAAACCTTGGGATTCCTCTTGCCACAGTCAACAGAGTGATTGTACAATTCAAAAGCAAAGGAAAGGAATCAACAGCATCCCGCTCAGATCGACCTGGGCCCTCTGACAGGTGTCTACAGACTGTGAAGCGGATTGTTGGAAAAAATGCCCTTTGTATGGCCGCTGATGCTGCAGAGCAACCCGAAGTGAGTCAGAGTGCTTCAACTTGGCTACTATGGCAGAGCAGCTAGAAGGAAGATTCTAGAAATAAATATTTCCCAATGATTTTGTCTATTTACTTTTGAGATGTCTGTGCATATGTAGGAAAATCTCTACGTTCTCCTTGCTACATTCAAAAACAAAATTATTCTCCATAATCACCATGTGTGTGTAAGTATTAAATTAAAATAGCATCCTGGCAAATGTTCCCCTGATGTACTAATTTCCATATTTGTACATTTCATAGGCAGTTGAACACATCCAAATATAGTGTTCTTAACCAAAAACAAAGACAAACTATCTTAAAAATATTTTGGTCATTTTGCCAATACCTAATCAATGGCAAGCTCTCCTCAATCAATCAATATTGGCCTATAAATGAATATTGACAATACTACATTTATTAAATAATGTCCTTATTAATTAATTAATGAAAGAAAGAAAGAAAGAAAGAAAGAAAGAAAGAAAGAAAGAAAGAAAGAAAGAAAGAACAAAAAAGACACCGCAAAAAACACCACAGCTTCTGTTACTGTGTGATGTGGGTGGGTGGATGTGTGTAAAAGAAAACATTTCTTCCATTTCATGTTCCTTGTTTTCAAACATGTTTTTATACAGCAGCCTAGAGGACTGATTCAATCAATAGTTTACACCAACACCAATTTGGCTTTCTTTAATTTTATGCACCAGCACCTCCACACTGCTCAGTAAGACAACAGAAAAACAAGGATGCCATGATGTTTGATCAATGAATGGACTCTCTAGCATCTCTGCCTTTCCTTCTGCTGAGAGAATTGTGCTCTGCATAAAGAAATATCGACAAAGAACAAGATCCAACAATACAATTTACTATATGAAATGAGTATGTGTAATAATGTTTCGTTTCAGATATTCCCAACAATGATCACATCTGTGTCTAAAAGTCATGAGATGACACACAATCACAGAAAGACTAAGGAGAAATGTAAAAGAAAGCATTGTACTTTGTGTTTAAGGCTGTACAATGAATGTCACCCAACTGAATTTCAGTCTTGACCAATCGATAATTTATATAAGTACTATGCATTTTAAAAAATTGCTCTTGCTGACAAGTAAATCCTGGAGTGTGGACAGAGCTGAGAATAGGCATGTCCATCTGTGCTGAAATAGAGAGCAGTAATAGTTGTTTTGTGGTAGCATGGGTTGAACAGCTCCTAGAACTGCTGACCAAAATGATTGGGGATTGTATAGTAAAATATAGTATAGTAGTATAGTCGTACTGGAAGTACTGGAAGTACTTAATATTTAATAATTATGGACAGTGAAGCACAGTGATATAACAGCTAGCATTGCCACTTCGTAGCTTTAGGGTCCCTGGTTCAATCCTGAGCTTGGGTTACTGTCTGCGTGGACTTCTGGATTATCTTGATTCCTTCCACCTCCCTAAAACATACCAGTCAGTGGATTTGCTATGCTGAATTGCCCCAAGGTATGAGTGAGTGTGTGAATGGATTAGCATTCCATCAAGAGCGTATTCCCACTTTGCACCCAATGTTCTCAGGCAAGGGGTTGGATCCACTGTAACCTGACCAGAATGTCAAGATGAGAAGATGTGCCTATTACTGAAGATGAATGAATGAATGATAATTATGGTCAGTTGTCCTAAACAGGAGAAAATATTTTGCATGAAGTCATGCCAAGGTCACAGATGATTTCTCCTCTAGCACAAGTCAGGATATCAATAAAGGCCAAAGCCCAGTGCCACGTCTCTTATCTTGCCAGACTACTAGAGAGCCTAGAGTAGTAAATGAGGAAATGCTTTTGCAAACAGTGCTGTAATGGGTTTCAGATCAATAGTCTGCAGGAGCCAGCAATTGGCTGTTGGCTGTAAAAGCTGTGTCCCTGTTTCCTGTTGTGGTACCATGTGTTTGTCCCATGTGCTTCTATCTCATGTGATCTAAGACAAGTAAGGAATAAGGCACACACTTATATACCGTATGTAGAATATATATGTGTGTGTACTTGAAGACTTGACAGGGTTCTGGGTCAACCCTCAATATGTTACCACACATTCTTCCAAAGACAGGAAGAAATGACGCGAGATAGGGGGTTGTTTTGCACCATAGCACCCATGTTCTCATTCCCCGGGGAGCTGCCACTGCTAGCATCATGATTCAGTCCCTGTCATAACCCATCCACACAGCTTCAACAAGCCATACAGTCTCATATTAACACCAGCCAAACTGAGAACACGCTCATTTTGCCCAAATTAAGCCACTGGTTGATGAAATTTGCATGCACCTCAATAGGAGATTAATTATGCTCCTAAGGAATATTTCCACAGGATCCTATTGGAAAAATCTCCTTGGATTCTCATATATGAAATTCCAGTGGGTATACAGGTGAACCTGCATGGGGAATATGAACATTTGGTTATAGGAATGTTAATGGAAGTTCATTGTATATTCTTGTTATCTGACGATCAAACTGGATTTTAACGGGTTACCCATTGGTGCATGGTCTTTCTTGCTAGGGTACTGCTGAATTTTTAAAGGTTAGCCATTTCTAACAAACATCAACTCACTTTTGCCGTCTTATTTAAAACACGCAATTTAAATGTCATGTGGACTTTTACTATAGGGTCAGGATTGATAATTATAAGAATTTTGGAGGAAAGCATTCTCTGCCCTCTTCCACACCACACGTGTGTGTGTGTGTGTGTGTGTGTGTGTGTGTGTGTGTGTGTGTGTGTGTGCGCTAACAGAGGGCTCTAAGTGTCAAGGGAAAGAGAAAGAATAATGCCCATCCCATACAGTATGGACATTTTTGCTCTCATGGACCCATGGTGGTGACTCTATAAGGTCTATAATATTCCGGAAGCTCAGCTTTGTAAATGAGCTTTGTAGTGAAGCTGTTGGGTGAGGACAAGACTGGAACAGAAGGACTGCAGAGATCTTCAGGGTTCACTCACGAGGCAGAAACTGAGGCTGTCAATCAAAGACATGGCACGAAGCCAGCAGACACTTCTGTGGGTGTCAAGTGTCAATAGGAGGGAGTGCTCATCTATGATCAGCTTCTCTCCCATAATCATACTCGTATAAAAGGAAAAAATTAAGCAACTGATCGTTGTGAAGTGGAGAACTCCCTTATTACTCACAACCTTAATTTGGAAAGTTCCCTTACATATTAGTGTCAGCTTCAGACACTTTACTCACATTCTTCATCATATATGTACAAACCTCAGACATCGGTCTTGTTGATTATCTGCACATTCCAGCACTGGTTTCGTCATTTCCACGTGGAAATCATTTTTAAATACTGCAGCACCAGAAACCTTCTGAAAGAATGTATGTCATTGGATTAAATGTTGTCAAGTCCACTGCTGAGCATTTTATCAATTGTGTCTGAAAGTTAAAAAAAAATTGGTTGAATTTAGCTGTCAAGAAAACAAGGAAGGTTGTTTGTATCATTATGCATTTTCCAAAATAGCATTCTGTTACCATGTCAACTGAAGTAACCCTTGTCAACTTTGAGTGACTACACATCTGACTTGTAAGAATACTTGTTCAGTTGTTCAGTATTGTGAAGTAAAGTTTATTGAGCTTAGGCTACAAACAGTTCTTCCAACTTCATTTAACAACAGCAAATATGAATGCACTCGCCTATATTTCCTTCCAAAATAAAGAGAACATTGCTTTCTACTGACAAGAAACCAAGAGCAGATATCAATAATACAGTCACTGATTCCATGCAAAATTTCTGCAAAAATCTTCCAGTGCTTTGGATCTGTATTGTACTATAATTGTCAATCTTCCAAGAAGATGATGGCTAATATCTTCAGGATTCACAGAAACACATAGGAAATCAATCACCAGCTATATGGACAGCTGTGTATACAAGACTGTAAAGCAGTTGAACAAAAAGGCAAGTAAAACTTGACAATCAAGGTTAATAAAAACAAAATATGCTCTCAGTTGCAGAGCATCACTCAGTATTAATAGGAAAAAAGAAACACAGACAGCTTATCATTTGTGCTTTCATGCACTGCAGGTCATAGGATCATAGGATCTTGTGGCATTACTGAGACATTAATATAATGTTTAGAAAATGAATCGTTTTGCACACTAAATCAAAGAACACATGCATTTAACCATTCAACCCAATATGAAATTCAAATCAAAATCTTCAGGAAATTCAAACAATTCTAAATTTCTAAGTAAAGAATATTCCAAATATTTCATAAGGATGAACATGTTTAGATAACAGGGTTGAAAGTATGTCGTGAGTGAACACAAATAAAATGGACATTTTTCATAATAATGGAAGAATATGACAAAATGATTTGTATTTGAAAAATGTCAAAAAATGACAGACACCACTTTTCAGACAAAAAAAAACACAATGAAGGGTCCTCACGTTTTGCATGCCAAAAAGAAGCAAATACCACAGTCAAGGTTTTCAGAAGAACTGTGGCAGATAACCAACTGATTTCCTTATAAAAGTAAACAAATTGTACCTAAAATTGTATCATGTAGTGACTAGTATTTAAGGAAAAATGGCAAAGCGTCATCACACCAAATATCAACATATTTACTGCACATTGTAGCATATTTCTTTTGAGTAGAAAGGTTTAATTTCATTATTTTTGAAGTCATCTTTACTTTACAGCATTTCTTTGAATGTACCTAAGACTTTTGCCCAATACTGTATATGTAACTGTAACATTAGTTGGACACAAAGGCACTACAGTTTATTGCCAAGATGGGGACATCCTATATTTAGCAGGAACTTTAAATACTGTACACTAAATACTGCTGACACATGTAACTCTTGATATGATGTAAAGAAACAGGTCATCAGGACTGACTAGTCTAAATTCACGTTTAGGATCTATTGTTAAAAGTGTATGAAACTGACCAACTTTAATAATAATAATTAAAAAAAAAAAAAAGAAAAAGCGTTCACTACATGCATCTGGAAAGACTTTTCTTCATTAAAGGTCTTTATGCAAACATGTTGAAGCATGTGTTCAACTTAATTTTTTTCATTTAAATTTTTACATTTAAATCCAGATTTTGTACAGCTGCTTTATGACCTAATCTGTTGCTAAAAGGTTACGTAAATGAAATTCAAATGAGTTGAATTGAAACTATAGCCTTTTCAGGCTATATTGTTTCTTTCTTTTTCCTGTTGTGCTGTTTGTTGTAAGTGGTGCAGCAAAACAATCATCTGTAACAAGCACATCATTTTTCCTCAGAGATTTCCTTGTCAAGGGAGAAACACATTCATACAGTCCTAATTATACACCCATTGTCCTTACATGCCTCATATACCTAGTGTGAGACTGAGACACAATGACACTTGTGCAGATTTTCACATTCTAATAACTCAACTCTGATGGCTGCTGATAGAGATACACACCCTACATTATGTCGAAATGTATGATTGACTGCTCCTTCACATTGTTGCAGTATTTGGAAAGAACAATATGTAAAGGTTTCTTTTGCTGGATTCAGATGCAACTGCCAAGTCAGATCATACATGATTCAGAATCATTGTAAGACGTCATCAGTGAGGCCGTGGTGCTCAGGTGATGCTGATGATGGGTTTTAGGAAGCATGACCTTTTCATGCACTCTTCTCAGCATTGGTTGAAGCTCTCAAGACTCTTCATCCAACATGGTCAAAATGATCCATGAATAGCTTTTATTTTAATAAATAGTCAAGTTTAGCGAATCAGCACATTAGAAATGCTTATTTCCTTGAATTAGTCTGTGTTGATTCACTTAATAAGTGCAAGCTTACATAGTTCTTGAGCTCTATTCTGGTAAGTACATAGGCCTTCATTCATTAACATTATGACTATATGACTATCAACATTATTGAAAAGAGAATTAAAATCAGTCTCTCATTCTTCATCATTAGTAATGTGAAATGTGCAGACTTGGCAGCACTGATCACTGCTGTGTTATAAACTAAAATCTAATACTGTGAGTCAGCTACCTAAACACTTGTTGGATTAGGACCTAGCATCTTTCATCAAAGAGATTTATTAAGTCTTTCCTGTCTCTCTAGGTGTTAAAAACAAGGCTGTGAAAATTACAGAATAAATAGCAGTTTATCATTACCAAAGGGTTTCAAAGCCGTTCTAGTCTCTGTAGATCCTGAACAGTAGATTCCTACAATGTGAATTGCTTAGCAACATGTAAACTTAGGGCTTAAGAAAAAGAATAGGAGCAGGATAATTGCAATTAACTGATAAGGATTATGTGTTTATGAGGACAGTTTTCAATCTCAATCTGTGTATTGAACAACTGAATCCAGGTCGACTGGAAACATTTATTAGAGTCGGGTACAGTCTTAAATCCATGTGAAATATTAGGAGCGTAAACAGCCTCTTAATGGTAAAATCAAGAAACAAAACAAGGATATGGACAGACAGTCCAGACTGAGCAAATGCAAACAGAGGCCCTTGAAGGTGTGTAGTTCTCAGGGAAGCTCCCCAGGGTGTAGATCTTCTCAAAAAGCCCCTAGAACTGTTTGGTCCCAAAGTCTGGTTCCTCTCAAGGTTTCTTCCTCTTGTCACCTCAGGGAGTTTTTACTTGCCACCGTTGCCACAGGCCAAGGATATATATATATATATATATATATATATATATATATAGAGAGAGAGAGAGAGAGAGAGAGAGAGAGAGAGATAGAGATAGATAGAGAGATAGATAGAGAGAGAGATAGATATA
>JAQLOM010000012.1:6232065-6251600 GCA_030068315.1 Chrysichthys thysi | reverse complement strand
CACCCGATGTCAGCTGGGATTGGCGCCAGCTTCCCCCCGCGACCCTGAACAGGATTAAGCGGAAGAAGACGACGAATAAACAACCAACCAAATCAAGACTACAAGTATGAACATGGACTCTAGACAAGGAACAAACCATACTAAGGCTGACACAACAAAAAAAGAAACACAAAGCCAACAGCATTAAACAGGGTGCTTAACAAGGCACAAAGAGGCACAGGTGAAGGTGATATATGAGGCATGTGACAGACTCATGTGATGTGCAGGGGCTGATGGGTAGTGTCGTTCCGTGCTACCATGATGTTCAAAAATGCTTTGCAGAGAAAAGGCAACAGAAAAGAGGAAGGAGAATTTGTGAAAGAAATTCTCAAAATAAATAATTCTAAAAGCTCATGAAGGCATAAGAGAACTGTAGAGAGACTAATTTCAATTCAAAACATCATTAAATAATACAACAAATACAGAACTAGAGAAAATATCAATTTAAAGTTGTTTTACACTGGAAATGCATGCTGGGTTTGCTGTGGGAGGGAGCTGCACTAAAATCAGCTTCATTACTTCATTTGCTATTCTTCCTGGAACATCTCAGACAGGAACATATTCAATTAAACATTCGGCCATACAGTGTAGGTGCGTGCTAGTCCAGTTATAGCTTTTAAAACAAATTTAAGTCTGTTAATATATACACTTTATTGGACAGGCAAGAAGTGCTGCCAGTAATGGAGTAACATGGCAGTTCTTTCTTGAACCGTAATTGCATTAATATATCTAAAGAAAATACAACGAACATTACTATAAACTCATAGAAAAGCTAGTTATGTGTATGCTGGGTAATACACAGAACCTCTGAACCCTAACTCACCAACACACGGCAGGCAGAGGTGGACAGAATACAAATGTGCCATCGATCACTGCAATCCTTCATGCCATGCATACAGAAACAGTGCATCAGCAAACTTTAAAGCTGTCACAGGCTATCAAGGCCGCACAGGACGTATATCATGAAGGAGCCTGTATCATCGAGAGAGAGAGAGAGAGAGAGAGAGAGAGAGAGAGAGAGAGAGAGAGAGAGATGACAGAGAGGAGACAAATGACCGCTACCACAATGCACTTTGAAGTCCCCATCAAAAACAGAGCATATGATTGATGGCCCATTTACATGCTTTCAACTTCATTTGATTTGAGAAAGCATCTTTAGAGTTTGGCTTGAAATTATCCAGGTATACACTGAATCCTTTCTGTGGCGTGTTGGTTTCTATTTGTGAGGCTCAAAACACAGCAAATTGTTTTCTTCCACTGGTGCTTCATAAATCACTAATAAAATAGTACATCATTTGGAGATGTTGTTGGCAAGCTGTATTACATGCAATAATGTTGTCTTGCAGGGCATTTTCAGTTTTTAGATGATTGTGATTGCTTCAGTCTTTCTTAAATTGTGCCCCGCAACTAAAACCATTCTTCAGCTCATTTGTTTTACACCACACCTGTTCAAGACTATTTATGAACCTTTGGATGGTGAGTCCCATTGTCAACACAAAGACAGCACACTCAATCTGTCATCCCAGCAATACATCCTTTGTAAGACATTTTTGTGTCTCCCGTTTGTACGTGCATCACGATGACACAGCGGTGCAGTGGGCAGCACTGTCACCTCACAGCAAGAAGGTTCTGGGTTTAAACCTGCTGACTGACTGGAGCCTTTCTGTGTGGAATTGCATGTTCTCCCCATACCTGCATGGGTTTCCTCTTGGCACTGCAGTTTCCTCCCACAGGTTAGGTCAACTGGCTACTCTAAATAGCCCATAGGTGCAAGTGTGAATGTGAATGATTGTTCCTGAGAGACATTGTTGGCAAGCTGTTAACAAGCAATTGTTTGTCTCTGTGTTTGCCCTGCAGTCCCTGCAGTAGACTGGCGACCTGCCCAGGGTGTGCCCCACCTCTTACCCCAAATCAGCTGGGAATGGCTCCAATTCCCCAGTGACCCTTAACACATAAGCAGTATAGATAATGGATGGATGGGATGAATGAGAAGCAAGCATCCTGTGTGTGCCATATGTCTTCTGAGGAATTAAAACAAAGTTACAACAAAGCGCTAGCAATACAAAATCCCAGTATGACACTGTACACCATGACCAACTCTGTTCAACTCTGGCGATTAGTTCAAGCCATGGTCAATTACCAGAAGAACAAAAGTAGTCTTTTTGCTATTGCAGACTCGGAACTCAAGAGCAAAATAAAGAAAATCAAGTGTGTAAAGAAAATCTGCTCCAGAAAGCCATTGTGTAGTTGATGACGAAATAGAGAGAAAAGTAAAGATGTTACACTGGTCAGTCTACTTATTAACTATGATGGTCAGTCTGCTCACTTCCTATGTTGAACCAATATGAAGCCAGATATTTTATTTTATATTACAGGGGAATTGAATAGTTTCAAGCCTTTCATTGCATTACATTGCAGTCATTTGGCAGACGCCCTTATCCAGAGCGACTTACATCCATCTCATTTATACAACTGAGCAGCTGAGGGTTAAGGGCCTGCTCAAGGGCCCAGCAGAGGTAGCACGGTAGTGCTGGGATTTGAACTTGCAACCTTCTGATCAGTAGTTCAATGTCTTGTCCACTGAGTTACTACTACTTTCCTCAAACATCTTGAAAAATCTATGTAATTTTTGTCATTACATATCAAATAAGGAGGGCGGCACAGTGGCTGAGTGGTTAGCACTGTCATTACCCGTAGGTGTGAATGTGAGTGTGAATGGTTGTCTGTCTCTGTGTGTTGCCGTGCAGTGGATTGGTGACCTGCCCAGGGTGTATCCCGCCTCTCACCCGATGTCAGCTGGGATTGGCACCAGCTTCCCCCGCGACCCTGAACAGGATTAAGCAGCAGAAGACGAAGACAAATATCAAATAAGGAATTGATATGAACTCAAACAAACACAAAAATTAAAATGAACACAATGCTGTGCTGTGTGTGGTGTTTTTGTGCTAGGATCTCTGAACAAAAAATGCCATAAATGATCATTAGGTAACAAACCTGCATTAGGTCCAGACTTACAATCTTCACTCTTGTAAGCACATGTCATCATGTTATGGTTGTTAGTAAATAACAAGCTTTAACATGAATAACTAAATAATAAATTGTAAATGAAGGCAGCTGAAACCCTACAAATAGCTTAGTAAAAGAAGTGATACTGGAGTCACCCATAAAGTTCAACACTACTTCCAAACTTTGCTGATCGTTCAGGTATATAGTACTGCTGTTTGTCCTTCTTGAGTCAAATATAACGTGATTTCACTGGGGTAGAGATGGGGTGGCTGGAGAGGCCAATCTGGGCCTGGAATGCTCTTCGACAAGTAGGGCAGGTAGGATGGCAGTGTGCTAGTGGAGGTTGATGTTCAGGGCTTGTGTATGGCTCGCTTCTGCTCTGCTGCCATGAATCATTTGGCTTCTGCTGCATGGGCTCCTTTGGAGATCTTGCTGCTGGTTGGGTGGTTAAGAACAAATAGCTCCCAGTATCAATGTCAAAGTCTTTGAGGAGGCCTTCAGGCAGTCTCTGAACCACTTCTTCTACCCTCCAACAGTGAGCCTGCCTTGATGTAGTTCACTATAAAGCCACTCTATAAAGCACTATAAAGCCACGGCAGGCTGCTGTCAAGAATATAATGCTAACATTCAATAGAAAGCTCTATTGCAAGAGGTCTTATAATTTCATTAAAAGAATAAAAAGGACAAATCATTTAGGACATCGTATGTACATATTGGAACACCAAAAAAAGGGAGAGTATGACAGGCTTGGTGTTATTGCAACCTGATTAGTCTCTTTCAAATAGCTTGCTAGCTAATTAGCATTTTGCATGAGATTGTGCTGTACATAAATCACTCTGCTAAGCCTGACAGCACAAACCAGAGGGCTAAATAAATGTTACTGATAGCATAGCTAATATTCCTGTTGATTTAATTAGGAAAACCAACTAACTCTTGACTGTTTTTCAGTGATAAAAGTGTTATTCTGATGCAGTGATGAGAAATACAGAAGACGCCTTTAGACACAAAGACTAGACCATATAAAACTAGGTGTGTTCGCAAATACAGATGCATTATAGAGAATAAACTAATAATTTGTTCTAAATAGCTATGACTCAGAATATATTAAGAGTTTAATGTTTTAGTAGTGTAAAATGTCTAGGCTAGAGGACATGCAACTTAATAGAAAGGCAGAAGGAAAGATTTAATGTAATTAAAGATTAAGTGTAAAGATTACAGATCTTTATATTTAATGTAAAGATCAGATTTAACAATTCATTGTTTAAAATATTGTGTAAAAGGATGTACATTAAAATATGCTATATTCTCTGATTATTTTAGTTGAAGGACATCGTTGCTTGTCATTCATGTCATATCTGCTGTGCTAGAGAGGAAGATAGCAAGGAATTCATCTTCGCTTCATTGGACAATATAGTAATATCAGATGATGCATCTTCCTCTCAACCAGTCTGATATTGCACAGCACAGAAACACCATTCTGCTTTCCTGCTGTCAACATCATCACTCAGACATGTATGAGGCACTGTATCAAATGGAATGCAAGTTATTGCATAAGACAATCTCCAGATTTTGAGTGTGGCTTGTCGCCTTCCACAAATGAAGGAACACCCTAATAACCCTTGATTATTCACCCCTCGGGTAGCACAGTGTTGTGGTGCTTAGCACTGTTGCATCATAGTAAGAAGGTCCTAGGTTCGATCCACGGGGTCGACCTGGGCGCCTTTCTGTGTGGAGTTTGCATGTTCTCCCCGTGGCCGCGTGGGTTTCCTCCGGGTACTCCGGGTTTGCTCCCACAGTCGAAAGACATGCATAGAGGGGATTAGGCTAATTGGCTATTCTAATTGAAGGCTTGAGTGGTTGTCTGTCTCTGTGTCTTGGCCCTGCGATGGATTGGCGACCTGCCCGGGGTGTTCCCCGCCTCTAGCCAGAAGTCAGAAGGGATTGGCTCCAGCTTCCCCCCACGACCCTGAACAGGATTAAGCGGCAGAAGATGAGCGAGTGACTCTTAAATTTGAATGTGAAATTGAAAACATATCGTCAAAGAAGCTATATGTTAAATCCTTTTGGACCAATACAATCCACTTTTGTTTAGTTGTTCGCATATAACGGACCTGAAGGAAAGAAAACGATTTTTTTTTTGTTCAAACCTTCCACGCATGACACATAGATGAAGAAAAAGTTCAAAATAGGTTTCAAAGAGATAACTAACAGTCAATTTGAGGAGGTTTTGCTGCACAGAGAGCACACAGAGTAGCGTTCGCATGCTTTCAAATCAAAAACTAACAGCTGCACTCTGTGATGTGTGAGCTAGCCACTTTTAAAATTTACAATGAAAATTTATAATGAAATTCTGAGTTTTGTCTTCTAGTATAAAATTTCATTGAGTTTTTACTTTGGTTTTCTACATTACCCACGATGCCATTCAATTTGCCTACTTAAATAAAGTGACATAGCAGCACTTTAGTCCTTTCATCTGTCCAGCTCTCTCACGTCCTCATCCGTACATTCTTCTCAAACGGCCGAGTTTCCAAAGCTTGAACTGGCTGAATCTCTGCCATGACTCGTACAGCTGCATCTCATTCTGGAACCTTGAGTCCAGCGTGACGAAAGAAGCTCTTGTTCTTTATTTTATTTAGGAAGAAATGGCCATTAAAGTGCATTGTAACAGCACTAGCGATGCCACTGTGATAACCACTGGAGTAACAAAAATCGACCGTTATTACATTTTGAAAGCACTCTCCTTTTCAACTTTGTGTATTGTATTCTATATTCAGTTTCTGTTTCTTTTACTTAATTCACCAGTGAGTAAAATTGCATCCAAATTGCGTAACCTTCACTATCACGGCAATAATGACATCTGCATTACCTAAGCTTTTATTGCCGTTCAGTTTACAAGGCTTTCACTGTCAAAGTGAAACAAAAGGCACCGCAAGCTCATTTTACACTCTTGCTAGAAAAATAAGAAATATTTAAGTTAAGTCATCCTAGGGGGGCTTTTAGAGAGGGCCTTGATTCTGTAACAAAGCCAAATTTCAAAGTTTAATCTTCTGTTTAGTTAGAGATAGTTAGGGAAGCAATAGGGATTCATTCCAGCATTGCTCATTCACACGCACACAAGCTAACTTGCTCTCTGTTTAATTTTGCTGTTTTGCAGACATTTTCAAAGGCTATGCACACACAGGAAGCAGTGGCCTGCTGTGTGGCTGTGTCCTTAAGCACGCTTCAGAACCCAGTGAAGCATGCAAAGGCAGAAGCTCACTTCTGACAGAACACCGGCTCCTGCATCGTGATGGCAGTGTCGGGAAGCGACATAAACATGTCACAAATGGATGGCGATCACTGCTGGATGCTCCAGGCTGGTTGCTGATTGCTTTCCCTTTCCTGCTCCTGAATCAAAATGTCAGCCAGCGTGAATGGGGAACCCACGCTGTGTGTGGTGATAATTAGGAAGGTCCTGGTCCACCACCGTACACCAAACAAAAACAAAGGAGGTGTGAAAATCAAAGTAAACAGGCAGCATGACTGTGGGTTAATCAAACAAACTCTCCGGAAAATGTTTTTCATTTTTGTGCCTAGACAAACTTACTGTATTTCTGTGATTAAAGTGTCACTGCTGACAAATACTGGTTCACCTCACCAGTTAATTACAAGATTTCATGAGTGTGTCAGAGCAGAAAAATAATTACATGATCCTGGAATCTTAATTAAAAGCCCTATTATGTTTTAGAGTGTGTAAAGCACATTTCGGGTTATTTTTGATCATAAAACTCACATCTACATATTTTTCAAACATAGTTATAGAGTGACTCGTGGCTTGTTTTGAATGAGATCACCCACCAATCATTAAAATTCATCAGTTGACTCATGTGACAGAGAAGTGAATTTACACTGCCATATCCAGCCATGTTAGCTTACACTGGTAAGTCAACTAGCTAATGCTATGCCTAATGAAGCAAGAAGCTTTTTAGTCAATCAGTGCAGTAAATCAAGTCAATCTATGCAGTCTGCTCGTAGCTCATGTTTTGTTCTATTGCTGTTCCGCACTCGCCTGAAAAAAATTATTTACTGTTTGGAAATCACAAGCTAAATCAGCTTCATGTAATTTGACTGACCTGTTTGTGATTTCAGTGCTCTAGTGAGAGATAGAAGCTGTGCTTGAGCATAAACAATTGAGGAAACAGATGGGGGACCAACAAAAACGAATTTGCTCACTGGTTGTGGAAAGTTTTGTGATTGGAGGACAGATTAAAGGATTTGTGTGCAACTTTGCAACAGGAATGGCTCATTTCTCCATGCTCCTTTCATTCATCATCCTGATTTAGTGTTGAGTTTGTTTGAGCTGATTCTGAATCCCGAATCGCAGAGAATTAAACTACAAGCAGTGCAGCTTAGAGATACAGTATGTGGTTTGAAATGATTTATTAAAACGAAGCTCTTATGTGAACTAGATAAAGTCAATGATTTTGAATGTCATATCATTTAGGCATAATTCCTACATTAACCATTGATGACCGTGGCATGACATAGACCTACATAAATGTTTATAAATGCTTGGGGCAGGGGTCCGTATAGCATTTTTCGCTATGAGAAAAGTGCTGGGAGGGCACTGGGGAGCACTTCATTCCAGCCCTTTGTCAAAAAAGGGCTTCCAGATTTTTGTTTCTATGACAACAATATCTTGACAACATATCACCATGAACTGCTGATCGCTTGCCTGAAAAGGAGCTGCTATCTGATTGGTTGTCTGAAAAGGAGCAACACCGTTCTGAAAGGTTCAGAGATTTTCAACTAGAAGCACTTGGAGCAGCCACACGGTAAAGGTGGAGATCTTTAAATAATAACGTCTCTCTCTCATTCCTGTCGTGCCGTCCGGCACATAGGGTGTCAAGCGGCCCCCACGGGGCTCGGTTGACATTTCCTTAGCTAAGTGCATTCTACAGGGTGAGGTTGCTAGCCCCACGCCCAACCCTCCCCTAACTCGGGTTCATACGCACACACATACACACACAATTTAGGGCAGTGTTTTCCAGCCTTTTTGGAGTCACGGCACATGTTTTGCGCCAGAAAAATCCAACGGCACAATGCCAAATAAAAACGTTGCAAAAAGTATAAGCAATAGGTAGACACACAGATCGATTAGCCGCCTTCTTCCACCTAGAGGAAGAGTGTTTAATTGTTCTGCCTGTCACTCTCACATAGATGAACGAAGACGAATTATTTGCAGTAAATAATCATTTTCAGACCAATTAGAAGAAATTTAGGATCATTTTTCATGGTACACCTGATGATCTCTCACAGCACAGCCAATCCACCTAATGTACATGTCTGTGGGAGGAAACCAGAGTACCGGGAGGAAACCCACGCAGACACGGGGAGAACATGCAAACTCAGAAAGGCGCCCGTGTTGACCCCGGGGATCGGACCCAGGACCTTCTTGCTGTGAAGCGACAGTGTTAACCACTTAGCCACCATGCCACCCCTAAATAATAATAATAATAATAATAATAATAATAATAATAATAATAATAATAACAACAACAAATAAAAGTCTTTGCTCAGGCACACTGAAAAAACGTTGTTTGGACACCTGCACTTATTCAAACAAGTGCCAGCTTTTATAAAGGGCTGACACAACAACTGGAGTGAGTAAAATTCTATTACTTCTATGAAAACATAATATCATAATGACAGAAAGATGTATATTTTATATTTTGTATGACCTTCAGCGTTTTTCTTTTTTAATCCAACTCCAATACACAATACACTTGTATACATAATACACTTGTATTGTAATGGCTTATTAGAAGCATTGGTAACACTCTTCTTAAAGACAGTGTTACATGATGATAGATCATTTGTTGTACCCTGTGTAGATCTACACAACAGGGATCTGTGTGTTGCTCAGGCCTTTTTTTTTTTTTTTTCGTGGAGTAACAATACTTCATTTCAAGCCGAGCAACAAAAGGTGTTTCAGTAGCATCCTCGTTCCCATTCTTAGAGCAGAGAAGTCCTCAGGTGTGCACTGGCACCCCACAGTCAGTGCAAACCTTCCCTACAGACATAGCCATGGACAAGAACAGCCTGTAGCTCTGTGTAGTTTTCCCACCAGGGAAGCAAATATTTAATTCCACTGCCCAGCATGACAGGCTTGAAAAGAACCTGAGCTGAATTCAAATCAGCGAAGCTCACCTACACTCCTCATACTGTATGCCCAGCGGTCTTCCTTTTTCTATAGCCTTCCCAACACAAGGACAAGAACAACAGCACAGGACGGGTTATTGCTTTTCCTGCTTCAAAAATCCTAAACTTTCTTCCAATTTCCAACAAGCCCCCGATTCATTGACAAAAATCTAATCTGCCATTTTCTTTCTGTATTACTTAGGAATATTCTTTCTAGCATCACCACCACATAACTAATGCAAACTCTGAGCCCATCATTCTTTTGTTCCACTGTGTCAATTTGTAGCACATTTGCCCAACAATCTTCAAAAGCAGCACTGCACAGTGCAACACACATGGACGTTAGCCCTTAGAACAAAAGGGACTTAACAAACGAACGGAACGTCCTCATAGCAGGCCATGAAGCTCATATCAAAGGGATCGTGTTATTTCAGAGTTTCTGTGGGAGTGGAAAACAGGAAGACCAACCAAAACTCTTTGATTTTGACCAAAAGGATTGGCCTGAAGGCAACATTATCGTTATTTTTTCTTCAACTGCAGACATGAACAGAAATAGTCCTAATGAGAATCCATTAACAAGTGTGTAGCCCATTATCATTAGCCTTTTTGTCTCTAATTATGTTTCTGCTTGTCGACGCTGCTGAGGAATGTTTCCAACCAGCTTCACTTCTTCCTTTTCTGCTGAATCCTGATCAGCCTGACTCCCATATTACAACAAGAAAATCAGCTGTAGTCCAAAGTCATTGGGTCCAGCCAACTGTAACTACACTTTACTTTAAAATATAATCACTACAATACTTTGAAAATGTACTATTGGTACATAAAGGTGAGAATCCATTTAATATCTCATGCTTGAAACATTTTTTTCCATGATACATCCATTACAGCTTATGAAAAATGTATATTATATTCCCACAACATTCACTCAACACTGTCGCTCTGTTGCCATGCCACATGTTCCAAAGGAAGCTGCATCCTCTGCATTTCCTGAAGATCATGGAAAGAAGAAAATGACATTCAGTCATTTTCTCCATTTATTTCCAATGATACTGTGATATAAACGGATGAGGTCACTTTGAAAGCACACCCTTGTGACCCACATTACTGTATCAGTCGAAAGTAAGTAATTAATATTAATACATTTTAAATAGAATGTCAGGAAAGTCTTAAAAGTCTCCTTGTCGTTAGCATGTATGTTAAGATTGTGTATTTGGTAATGCTATGATAATCACAAAATACGGCTATTGGCAGCAAAGAAACTTTGAAGAAATGATGCCTTAATGCATTTCAGGGTTTTTTTTATTTTCTTTACATTTTTCAAAGAGCTTGAAAAAAGATCGCAATGTCTTAATGGCACCCCAATCTCATTGATCTCCCAATAATATTCAAGAAAAGGTGCTTTATTCTTATCATCATGTGTAATGCATGGACATGCTCTTGCTAAGGTGTACATTTGTAAAGTAATAAACAACCTTTTCCCAACCCAGCAACTGCATTTTCAACTCTATGTGATTTCAAGAAAATTATTTAAATGATCGTGTTAATGTCATATTGAATTGCACTGCATAATTGCTCAAGCATTATGAACAACAATAGTCAGTGAATGAATCGTGCTCAGTCGAACTGATTCAGTTTCTGCAGCATTTGGGATCCTGAACTGATCTAAAAGTTACACTACACCTTAAACACACAACACCTCATATTTACTGAGGACATTGTTTCACAATCCAAGAGTAAAGTCCCAGGCAGTCTAATCAATTAAATAGCTTGAGGTGAAGGTAAACGAGCTAACTCTGTTTCTATCTTTTTTTTTTAAATAGATTTTATAGAAAAGCTGTAGGGCACTGTATCTGATAACCTAATTTCCTGTAACTTGCAGAGCATATGCTTCACTTTTACAGTACATATAATAATCTGTCTCAGCATTATGATGCCAAGCCTTCAAGGGAAACTGCATATTGTTACACACATGCAGCTGGAGCAGAGAGAGCCGCCACCAGGGACCAGGACTGCCAGCGGGCACGGCATCAGAGCATGGACACCCACTATTTAATGTGTACATTTTAAAGAATGCCAGCTGACAAATAGCTTCTCTACTGATACAGTAAAATCAATAGAGTTACACCTGCAATGAACATTTCTGTCTATCTATCTATCTATCTATCTATCTATCTATCTATCTATCTATCTATCTATCTATCTATCTATCAAAAGTGAACAATCGCCTGGTATTGCCTACAGTCATCCACACTTGAATAATACCCTGGTCCTGATCATGCACTCGACTATTATTTTGCAGAGAGGGCCATGGTTATGAACACTTCAGAAACTGGATCGAACAGTCATACATAAATGCATGCTTAGCTTTCTCCTTCTCTAAAGAACAGAATAAATGTGGCACTAATTTGAGCCTCTCATCCTGGAGGTTGAGAGGATGACTGAGCAGATCCATCAGTCCTATTTGAGAGAAGCACTGAAAGCAGATTATTGCGGCTTTCAGGTCTATTTGAGACTAGATGTTAAGGTTTTGTGTCGCTCTTAAATATAGTTTAGCAATGTAGGTTTCTCCTTTTTTAAAAAAAAAAAAAAAAAGAAAGAAAGAAAAGAATTATGATGCATCATATCACATATCACATAATAAACACATGAACCTGAAGTAAGACAAAGTCCTACAGAGTCTGCAGAATTTCTCTAGGGAAGAATCTGAAGGATTTCTGTCCCAGTGCCTAACTTTAGTCTCAACTAACTGGCAAAAAATCTGTACATTCAAAATAATGTATTCATATTTGGTTACATTCCTAATTCTGAAAGTGTGGAACTGATCAGGATAATGCAATACCTAACACAACCCTTAAAGGAGGAGACATTGATTCTGGTGAACGATACATGATATTTGGACTCAACAGCCAAATAAATACTCACCTCTCTTCAGTGTTCCTTCGGACATGCATTGCCAAGGCAACAACACTAACAATGACACCAAAATCTCCTGCATATTCAAACATAAAAAGTAGACAGATTCTAATTCAGGTTTCTTACAATCACTGAGCATAACCTAAAATAAATCCTAAAACATTTTTATTAAAAAATTGCAAACACTGCAAATTGGGATTAACATATGTTAACATACAATACACCCAATACACATTGGTCTGTGCAAAAAGCTTGTAGCTCAAGCTAAAGAAATGAGGACAGTTGCACTTGTGTTGTAAAGTGAACATCTGGGGAGGATGAGGTAGTTTATTATGGATTTAGTAGGAGAAAGATTGAGCATATGATTGCAAGGTAGCCAAATGGCAGCAGTATGAATAGGCCTCTGCCGGTGTTTATGGGGTTTTTGATGATACTGCACATGTGCCTCTCACAAGGTTTCGATATTGGAGTCTCGAAAGAGTAGTGACAAAATGATGTGCTTGGCCAATTTTACCACCCAGTGAAAGGCTGCTGATGCAGCTGCCATACCAGATGATGGGGATGATTATTATGGAGAAGGAGGAGAATGTTCTGAAGAAACTATAGATCTCGGATAAATAGATTAGAGATTGTTTGCATTTGTTTAATTTCCTAACAAAATTGATCGTCTGTTGCATTTTACATCACTACTGAAGTAGTGTTGTGATAGCATAGTTAATTCCCCACAGTATTTATCCTGCCAGTGAAAAAGTCATTTCTCTTGAAGAATGATCACACGTCATATACAGTGTATAATTCAGAACATAATAGCCAAGTTGATGGTGATACCTCACAGAAATTCTCTGACTACTTGGAGTCCCTTTTCAACAGCAACCTTACAAAGATTTATTTTAACAATTCTCTTGACAGTCCGAAGACCCCTGTCCGAGGGCCCAGGTCGACCTGAGCGGGATGCTGTTGATTCCTTTGCTTTGCTTTTGAATTGTACAATCACTCTGTTGACTGTAGCAAGCGGAATCCCAAGCTTTTGTGCAATCATACGCTGGATAAGTCCACCCTCAGACTGACCCACAGTACGCCCTCTTTGAAAATCACACAACTCTTTGGCTTCTGGTGTTCGCGGCATGGCTAGTTGCTATAAACAATTAATATCCTGTAATCTGAAATGAAAAATAATAATAGTTTAATAATAAGTTTAATAGTTTAATAATAAGTTTGAAGCACCAGGTAGTATCCACATTGATAAAAACATAATGTCTGTATACAGTATGCGCCAGATTTAGTCGAAAAGCTAGTTTTCATCTGTAGTCCTTGGCCTTGTGAAAAATTGGCAAGCTAAAAATAAAAAACCAAGTTTAAAACAGTACTCATAATATTAAGCATGTCAATTACAAAAAAGCAAATATTTACAGCAAAACAAAACAAAGTATATTACGGCTTACCAAGCAACAACAACTTTAATTGCAAAATAGCTGCTCCAAAACTGGCATAGATATGAGCAAAGATAGAAGGAAAATGAACATAAGCAAAAAAACAAATATAAGCAAAAGGACAATACCAGCATTAAGGATGAAATTGGAGGAAAGACTAAATCTGTTCTTTCCTTGTTTCTCTAGAGCATCCTTTTTCAGAAGTAGTTTTATTTCACATTCATCATCCTCCTGGTCTTTTCATGCTGGTAACGTATTTATCATATGGAAAAATATGAAGTCAGGTGCAGCAATTACAAAACAAAGCTGCATAAAAATGCAATTGCAGCAAACTTATAATATGGGCAGTCTGATTTCATTTGGGAAACTCTTCATATACGCAGCACGTGAAGGTAAGACTCCATGTCTCTTAGACTGGGTTTTCATTTGCCTGTGCTGTACCACATGTTTATATAAATATTTTTATATAACACCTTTTTTTTTAGAAGGCAGATTTTGTTTAATGCTACCTTCGCATGAGAAAAAAGTGGACTTGTGTGTTTTCGTTGCTGCACTAACTTTCTAACATGTTTTAACTTCATGAAAATTCTTAGCACCGTGACCTATTCGTTCTAGCATCAGGATATGTTTCTGATACTGACTGCAAAACACTTTTGCAAGCCTTTCTGGATAAGACCATCTGCTAAATGCTGCAAATGTAAATGCTAAACGTTGCCCTGGCTGATCCGAGATCAATTTTGTCATTCCGTTGTAGCAGCTTAGATAAGAATGCGTGTAGGTGCAGTTGGTGCTGAATCTTTTCTCATAGTAATACACATCCCTGAGCTAACGTGCAGCTGAACTTTCTGCTCTGTGAAGAAAAATGAGAGCCAACCATCTGGACCTTTAGACATAATTCCCACTCTGTCTAAAAAAAAAAAAAAAACAACAACCTCGCGCTACAGCTGCAGCTGAATCATAAAGTGCATTAGAATTTCACACATCGCCCTCAACTTGGACAAAGAAAGGGAGTGCATTTGCATTTGTGCTAGTCTCATATTAGCCATATTTTCATGCCAACTTTTTTTTTGCAGTTTGTAATCAAAGTGGAACTCTTTGAGTGAGTCCCACTGCCATGAAGTTTCAAATTGAGAGTTGGATTACGAGGGTTCCAGTGCCATCTGTAACCCACCCACTCTCACACAGCCGTGGGGGTGGAGGTTAATTAATGAAGCCCTTGCATGTAAAATAATGAGCGCACACATTAATCATCTCATCTATATTTAATAGCTCTTCTCCACTCTCCCAAACGCTGGAGTCAGGCTCAGCTGAATAGTTCCCTACTGCACAGCTCAAGAAAAGTCAGAGCATATATATCGCTGTTGTAATATCTGAAGATTTATACACAAACAATAAGCAAAACTAGGGTACAGATGAGGCCTCCCCAGGGCTAAGATGTCTAGACGACTCTTTCCTGGAAAACAATCTCCTGTAATAAGCACAAACACCCCTGACAGCCTCAGCTTTCAGGCTGAGCATGTGGAGTAGAAATAGGGGGCCATGCCTTCCCCAATTAGGAGAGATATTTATCTGCATTTACGTAGTAATAAAGCACTGTTTGCTCCTTTGTTATCTCCATTTTTAGTGGTTCAAGCAGGATACAAAGGAGAGTTTTGATGATCAGAAATGCACCAGTAACTCTGAAGAAGACAAACAAAATCACAAAAGTAAACATACACTTTTTGTTCATCGTATTATTGTATCCTTATGGTTTATGCGCAGACACCTTCACAGGAATAAGAAAAAGCTGGACATTGTAGCTGCTGCATACAGTATACACCACCTACAGGTTTGAATCCTGCTGCACTTCTGACCCCATGTAAACTTTCCCCGCCAGACGCTTCCTGTCAGGTGATATTTTCCTCCATTGTTCTGTCGGGATGCAATGACAACAGCTCATTAAAATCATCCACAGTGGATTGTATGGGTGCAAGCTCACCTCCAAACAAAATGCACACCAGGCTATTTTAAGAGAGCCCTCCATACTTAGATATAATTACTCATGAACCGAGCGCACCTTTCATACTTGCATTTGCAGGTAATAATGATCGCTGAGGGAAAAACACAAGCTTCACAGCAGTAATTATTACCCCTTACACTGGAATGCTAAAGAGGACTGCAATTATAAGAGAACACTCTGTGGACCTTGGCTACTGTGATAGTTTTCAGGAGACACCCTAAAGTGCTGCAATAAAGTGCTGCAAGTTTATACATATATACCGATCAGCCATAACATTAAAACCACAGACAGGTGAAGTGAATAACAGTAATTATCTTGTTACAGTGGCACCTGTCAAGGATTGGGATATATTTGGCAGCAAGTGAAGAATCAGTTCTCAAAGTCGATGTCTTGGAACAGAAAAAATGGGCAAGTGTAAGGATCTGAGCGCTTTGACAAGGGCCAAGTCGCTATGGCTAGACGACTGGGTGAGAGCTTCTTCATAATGGCAGGTCAGGGGTGTTCCTGAAATGAAGTTGTTAGTACCTACCAAAAGTTGTCCAATGAAGGAGTATTGGAAGTGGACCATGGAACAATGCAAGAAGGTGGCCTGGTCTGATGAATCGCGTTTTCTTTTACATCATGTGCACAGCCGAGTGCGTGTGTGTCACTTACCTGGGGAAAAGATGGCACCAGGATCCACTATGGCACAAAAGCAAACTGGCGGAGACAGAATGTTGGTCTGGGCAATGTTCTGGGAAACCTTGAGTCCTGGAATCCATGTGGATGTTACTTTAACATGTACCACCTACCTAACTATGGTGCAGACCAAGTACACCCCTTTATGGAAATGGTTTTCCCTAATGGCAGTGGCTTCATTCATAAGGAAAATGCGCCCTGGCACTCTGCAAATAAAATGTTCAGGAATGGTTTGAGGAGTTCAAGGTGCTGCCTATAATTTCCCCAGATTTCAATCCGATCGTGCATCTGAAGGATGTGCTGGACAAACAAGTCCGAACCATGGCAGCCCTACCTCACAACTTGCAGGACTTAAAGGATCTGCTGTTAACAACTTGAAGCCAGATTCCACAGCACTCCTTCAGAGGTCTTGTGGAGTTCATGTCTTGAAGAGTCAGAGCCATTTTGGTGGCACAATGGGCACTACACTATATTAGACAGATAGATTTAATGTTAATGCAGATTGTTGTGTATATTGTCAGAAAGTTTGGAGGAACTGATGCAGTTTGGGCAAAAGATAAATGCAGTTTGGATTAATAAAAAATGGATTTATAGACACCAAGATTCCCCCCCATGTAATATCAAAATGATCGTCTTTCTACTATGTTCTGCATTCAGTAAAAAAAAAAAAGAACAAAAACAAATGTTGTGATTTGGCTTTTTTAAGGCTATTTAACTACTTGTGCACCCTTGACAAATAACATAATTAACCTTAAGGGGATAAGAAATGGTTTTCTTTTAAATATAAAGAGTGTGACCTCGAGAATAAAGCTTTCAATCAGGAATGAAACACCTCCGTAATCAGCAGTCTTTGTGTCTGCCTGCCAAATCACTAAGGAAAAAAAAAAGACAGGGCCATTTCACGTGAAGAGGACAGGCTATTTAGCACCTAGATGTTTCTAAAGGAGTTTTTTTTTCAGGTTTTTACAAGAATATTTAGGCTTTTACAAGAACATTTGCTACAAAGATAGTTATGGAGTTCTGATTGCTACTTTGATTGGCTTCTTAAGAATTGTTAGAATGAATACAAAAAAACTAATGAACAAACAAATAAATGAGAGTTCAATCTCAACGCCGAAAATATAAACCAGAATTTGTTTGTGTTAAAAGATTTTATCTTTCTGTTTAACTCTGAGCAAATTATGAATTTTTATATGATTTTTAATGTCTATCATAGTGCAGGCCATTGCACAGTGACTCTGTACTTTCGCTATGAACTTCTATAAGCAACAATGAGTAACACTCAGTAGATCATTATTTACTAATTTGTTTTTGGTTCTTCTGACACAATGTGAAGTATCATACTGTGTTTTCCTTCATTTGCCTGAAGTACTGAATAATCTATAGCTGTTTCTGAATAATATGTTTTACTTGAACAATATGCAGGGACGAGAGTAAGAGGGTAATAAATGTGCTTGTTCTGGAATATGTTGTGTTTCATGCATATGAATACAGGACTGAGTCAGTTCCGTAGTACACATTTCTTAATGAATCAGAACTTGCTTAACATCATCTGAAATGCAAATCATAACCAAGCCCAGGCGCAGGGACTGATTTAGGGCTTCATCTCTCCTAAGATCATTTCTAGCTCCTTCACTAATACCGTTTGCACATGTCACATGGGGCACAATATTAAAAAAAAAAAAAAAAAGACTAGTAGTAGCAGTGCAGAAGCAGTCATGAGAACAATGTTGCCACACTGCAGATCTCTAAGGCTTTCATCTGCTTCCATGCATCCTCTCTAGCAGCTACAGTATCTACCTCCAGCAGCATCCTTCGAGCTTGCAGTAGTCCTTCTCTAGAGACACTAGCCATTACTGTTAAAATTATAACAACTTTAATTGGATATTCAAATGTATATACAGTATTCTACAAATAATCTACAGACCCTATAATGATTCCCAACAAGGTATCACTGACATTGATCTATAAAATATCCCAATTAAAATTTGCACTGGGATTAAGAATGGCCTGGTTATCTACTAAACATTGTGAGCTATAAACAAGACTGTTCATAAGAAAAAGTGAATATAAAGGGCCAAGTCTATATGTGCAATGTGCAATTTCTTCTACTGTATATATGTTCTCCTGTCTATATAATCCATATTGTTTTTTATTTTGATATATTCTCTCTTGTTTATATCTGTTTTTTATTTACTAATACTTTTTTTTTACCGGTGATTTCCTGTTCATACTTTTTTTTTGCTTGGTTTTGCTTTTTTCCCCCTCTGCTGCTGTAAGAACGTACATTTCTCCATTGTGGAATTAATAAAGGGTTATCTTATCTTATCTTATCTTATCTTATCTTATCTTATCTTATCTTATCTTATCTTATCTTATCTTATCTTATCTTCATGATGACAGACACAGGACAGATTGTTGATTGGTCCCAAGATGGTTGACTGTTTGCAGAGTGGCTGCTCTGACTTATTCAAATAAAGTGTTGCCAGGGTGCTTGGAAAAATATGAAATTAAAATAATTACTGTTGGTAATTACACATGATATAATAAATGCAAAGGCTTTAAGAAATAAAATTAGTTGCTCTATCAGCCAGACGCCTCCAGCAGGACTAAGGCTAGAAATTACGGGCCGCTAATTAACAACTGTGTAAATTCCCAGTGGATAAAATAAACTTTTGGTTTATGTGAGCTGAGCTCTGGTACTATAATTTGATTCTAATGTAAATGGCATGGGAAAGTAGAAATAATAATGACGATTTAATACAGATATACATCATTTATTATTATTATTATTATTATTATTATTATTATTATTATTATACTTTATAGCATAATATACGATAACTTTATAGCATAATTAATTAAATTAACATTATTGGCACCCAGCAAATAAGTAGATCCACTTTAAGCCCTGATTAGGTCTCCCAACACTCCAGCTGTCTCCCTTATAAGATGCATGGATCCTGTCTGGCTTTGGATTTCTAGCGATAATAGTGAAGTCTAATTTCATTTGAACTAAGAAGACTGTTTTATACCTTGGTGAAGTTTGCAGAACTAACTTTGCTATTAAATTCTATATAAAAAGACATTAGTCTAGCTGCCCTGTGAGTTTTATACCTGCTCTGTGAGAAACCTATATGAGAAACCGTGTCTCATTTCCAAAAGCTAATGCAAAATCTGAAAGGTACAAAAACAGTAGGCATTTGGGGAGAAAGAATTTGTGTGTGTGTGTGTGTGTGTGTGTGTGTGTGTGTGTGTGTGTGTGTGTGTGTGTGTGTGTGTGTGTGTGT
>JAQLOM010000012.1:6198589-6209276 GCA_030068315.1 Chrysichthys thysi | reverse complement strand
CTGTTATCATTGGGCAGTTTGTTCAAAAACCTTTCAATTGTACTCTAATAGTTGATGACTGGAAAATTACAATGACTACAATTCATATAGGTAATTTGGAAAATCTATGAAAAATATGATTTGCATAATAATTTGGAACGCAGTGTAAATAAACGTTGAGTGACAAAAGAGCATGAATGCCAGCCATCATCTTTAGTTTAGCATCTCTTTCAGTTTTATACAGGACTAAACATTTAAATATAAAAAAAAAAAAACAGAAAAAGGGAATTTGTGATTGTCAGACTGTAATATACACTCAAAACTAGTAGTGTTAACATGTGAGCTACTGAATAAATCACAACAGCGCAAAATTATAAACTCTAACTACAAGTCACATTCTAATAAGGACTCATTTGCTACATACACTGTAATTCTAAGAAACTACAATATGTGATGAAAAATACACTACAGTATGTGGACATCTGACCATCACACACACATGCGATCCTTCCCCTAACTGTTGTCGAAAACTGGAAGTTGCCAGCACATGTATCCAGGATGTCTTTGGGTGCTGTCGCATTAGATTTTCCCTTCACTGGAACTAAGAGGCTCAAACCTGTCCCAGCATGACAATGAACTCGATCCCTGACGTCAGTCCCACTGAACACCTTTGGGATAAACTGAAGGGCTGACTGCACGCCAAGCCTTCTCACCTTACATCAGAGCCTGATCTCTCTAATGCTCTTGTGGCTGAATGATCACAGATCCCCACAGCCATGCTCCAAACTCTAGTGGCAGAAGAGTGGAGGTTATTATAACACCACAGGAGGACTATATGAGATGGGATGTTCAACAAGCACATGGGGATGTGATAGGTCAGGTTTCCACATGCTTTTGGCCATAGAGTGTAACTCTAACAGTAACTCAGATTCTAATAAAGACTTGTGCTGAATTTATTTCAATTTTTATCATTCTAACATTAATTCAAGGAATAATTCCAACAAGGACTCGTGTGCTACATTCATCGCAATTCTAACGCTGATTCAATTTTGTTCATAAACAGATTCCTCATCGATAATCCACTCTTCTGCTGTTCACCATTTGGGAAGCTGAAATTTTCTGTTAAAGTAAATAAATTGGAATGCAGCATGTGGCCAGTGCTTAGTGCAACTGCAGTGGAGTTAAGTCATGCAGTCTTTTCTAAATAATATACCGACAACAGGGAGAAATATTGATATTGCCCAAGGTGTTGTCTTGCTTACAGTGTGTTTGTCTGCATAAAAGACTTATGAGTCGGCTTCTCGCTAGCTAAATCAATAGCCTCAGTGATTAACTAGCTCATATGCAGTGATTACATTTCCCAGTTACCGAGCAAAACAAAGTGAATAGTACAGTGATCAAAATCTCACACGTTGTGCAACTCTGAATGTTCAGATTAAGAAACAAGATATGCAAGCATAAACGATTTCATCGTGTTCAAAAGCTGTAGTGTTCGTGTTACACTTTTTGCACTTTTCCCCCAATATGTAGGAAGACACGTTGCAGATAATTGAAACTGGAATAAAATAGGTTTCTTTTAAGGCATTTATTCATGAAATACACACTTTTAAATTTTTTTCAACAAAAGCGTCCATAAAATTGTAAGAAACTCCAGCCTAGTTTTAAACTCAGACTCCTTTAAGTGTAGCCATGGAAACCATCCTTATTACATGTGCAATAAATAATCATAATACAGTTAATGAAGACACAAAAAACAAACAATCAAACAAACCAAAAAAAAAAACACGGCACCACATTAAGTGCCAAAGTTTGACCCCCAATAGAATAAGCAAAGATGATGAGAATGAAACATTAGTGTGATCTGAGCCTCACAGGCACCCGTAGAATGTGTATGAGATGAGGACTGAAAGGAATCGTTCCGTGACCTGAGCACCCAACGGAAACAGAAAAGAAGAAATGGAGTTTCTAGAGCTGAAACCAGGAACCATCTGAGAGATGTATATTGCACATTTTTCCTCCTCATAAAACACAATGAAGTATCCGAGCAAAGATGAGACACTCTCGCAGTCGAAACCTGATCAGATTACAACAGAAGAGTGGTGCAGCCAAAGAGCAATAACACACACATATCATTTCAATGGAATTACAAGCATAAGACTACATGCAGAAAGACAAAGGACAGTTTTTATGTGACATGTTAATCTTTTTGAAGCCCTGTATGTGTTCAAAAGAGAAAAGAAAAAAAAAAAAAACACACACACCCAAATAACCAAATGCACAAAAGGACACCAGATCTCATGGCAAGTTATAAAAAACAAAACAAAACAAAAAAAAAACAAACAAACAAAAAAAAAACAGGCTACTGCAAAAAGTCATTTTTTTTTTTTTTTACAGTATAAATAAATACAATTTAAAACACCTAGAACGTTTGGACAGCATTTATGGCTCATAGGAAGGTGCCACAGTCAAGGCTGGTGCTGAAAATTATTTGTCATTAACACAACTTGAAAGAACAGAACAAGATTTTAAAGACTGCCGGGTTCTAGAAGGTTTAGAGGTCGGTGCCTTATTAAGACTGATGGGTGTCGCCATGCATGCAACTAAGACACCTGGCAACCCGCAATCTCTGACCAATCGTTAGCATCTTTCAATCAGCATAACCATGGCAATATGTTCAGGATGCAGTCCTAGCAGAGAGGCTTGCTGGTGAAGGGTTTTACAACGCCTCTGTATGCAGAATTATCCATCCTTCCCCTAAGTTCAACTGTTTTAAAATACACATGCAGGTTGAGGGATTAATGATCAGCTTAATGTACAGTGAGAACTTTCAGAGGTATGAGAAACAGAAAGAAAGAAAAAAAAAACTCCTGAAACTGCTGAACTTTTGATCAAAAACAAAGCATTTCATAATGGAATATCTGACTAAACAGTGACCTAAACACATCCAGTATGATCACTAATAAGGAAAGGGTCTAAAAAAAATACCATACACACCAGCACAGAGAGATTAAGAGACATCTTGGCACTGTCCGAGTCTCTAAACAGAGCCCTCGGAGTGCCGGGCATTCTGAGAGCTCGGACATAATCTTCTTACAGCCTGTCTGTCTGTGTAGAACTGATGTCTCAATGGCGGCCTGAATAACAAACACTCTCTCAGATACACTGCAGGTGTGAGATTTTCACTTTCGGATGCAATTTAAAAACAAAAAAAGCTGTCTTGTGCCTGTACAGTCTTAACAGTTGCACGTTTCTGCACTTCGGCCCAACGGGGTCTGAAAGAGGCAGGTGGAGCTGTGATGAGGAAAAGCTTAGAAGTAATGAAGCTATGCCAGGGACTATTTTTCTTAGGAGCATGGAACTGGATGGAGCAGTCATGATATTTCTGCTTTTACTAACAAAAGAAAAAGAGCATATGGGTTTTTTCCCCCTCAGGCAGCCTGGAGAAATGAGCTTGTACAAAATTCAAGAGCACCAGACACAAAAAAAAGCATTGGTTTTTGTTTTTTTCTTTACCATCCACCGCTCATCTGCACCAAAGTAAGCATATGTTGTTGTTTTTTTAACAAAGTGTATAAAACATTAGCACCATTTATCAGCTCAAAAGAAAGACAGCACCACCAGCCTTCTCCTCAAAGAAACTAAAGAAATGTCAGAGGAAACGCACTCAGAGCACTTTCCATTAATCCTGAACAGTACTCATCTCATAAAATGAGCACACGAAATAATAACGCATGTGCTTGGACTATTCAAGGTGAATTGCTGGCCTGGTTTCATGATTTCATCCAATAATTAATACAAATAATTAACACGGAAATGAGAGAGCTGTAGTAAGGTGTAGATTGCTCCATTGCATTGATGAACCAATCGACAGGACTAGGTCAAAACAGAGTGAAAAAAGAAATCAAATTGGATAAAGTAAAATAAAATAAGGACAAGATATAAATAAGCAGAACGTGTGCTTTAGAAACAGTAAAGCATGACATTTCTTCGTTACATACCGAAAAATTTCACATTACAAGACAGTGATAAAAGTAAGCACATCCAGAGCGAAAGGATAAAACACATTACAGGAAGGAGATCTGATGCGAGACGGTAGTCTTTAACACAGAACAAGATGTGTAGTAACTTTGAGAACCAAATAAAATGAGATTTGGTCAAGCTGGTTTTGGCATTTTTACCCGTGTGAAAGTAGACACACAGAATGAGCAGCTAGAAGACCTCATATTGACCACTTCATTCCCTGTCTATTTATTCATTTATTTATTTTTTATTTCTAAAAAGGAGACTTTTTTTTTTTTTAAATAAAAAGGAGATCTCAAATCTCAATATCAAAATTTGATTGTTATTATTTCTTCACTGAGTAGCTGAAGGAGAGGAAACGGTACTGACGGTACTGACAAAGAGCCCTTTAGACCTCGCTTATAAGAACTTCTGCAGCAAAGTCAGAAATATTATGAATCGATGCATCTTAAAAGAGGGCTCCGTTTCTAAAAGACAAAAAATAAAGAAAAAAAAAAGTAAGATTGGTTAATTTGAAAAAACACGAATGGTGAAAAACGACAATTTCCGATTGTTAAATACTTTTTCTTTCTATTTACGATCGCTTGATTTTGCCTTCCACACAGCTTGCCATACAGAATAAACATGAAGCCTGAAGGGTGTATTTGAGCCTTTGGCACTAAAAGTGGCAGAACACAAGAGGTGAACTGTACAGATGGATACTCGTATGGATTACATTCTTTCTGTAGAGGAGTGGGCTACTAAAGCTTCTGTGGAAACCTAAACGCTTATCGCTTTTGCTAAACATATAATAAAGCCTATGTATTGCATATATGGTTCTAAGACTGGGTGTGATGTGGGGGAACCTCAGGGACGGATGCTAAGATACAGTTTACGTTTCTGTGCTGCATCATGTCCACGTCCGTATCCATGTCCAGGCACAAACCCTATAGAAATGTATCGCATAGTGTATTTAACACACCTAAAACCAGTAGAAGCTTGCTTCCAAATACAAGCTACTGTTTCTTGCTTTTTTAATGCAGGCAGTTTGTTCATTCGAAAAGTGTGTGATATTTTGCGTGACTAATATGCCTTAAGTTAACGATCCATCATTAGACGACATTAATAACTCTGCGATGGCTAATGAATAACTTGGGAGGATGGTTTAAAAGCACTTTGTCATTTCAAAACCGCTTTCCAATTTATATCGCTGCCATTATCACACGTAGACACTAAACACCCCCTTTAATTACGCAAGGGGAAAACAAGTGTGTGTGTTTAGTGAGATAAGGTGATGTCCCTTTGATAAAGGACACATTCTGATAAGGAATCTCACTATGCAAATATTCTTTACTTCCCGAAATATTCACACGTCTGACGGTTTAAAAGAATGTTTGAGGGGGAAGAAAAACAATTAACACCAATTTTGCACCTCAGATATAATGCGCAAACTAGCAGGTGTTTGGCATCGAAGCAAAAAAGTCTGAACATACATTGCCTATACTCCCCATTTCCACATTTTGTTGCATTACAACCTGGAACTGAAATGGACTCAAGTGGGATTATACATCATGGAGTTAAACAAAACAGTCCATAATACTGACCAAAAGGGAAAAGTCTACATGGTTTGCAAATTTTTTTTTTTTAATTTACAGTAATGATGCTCTGTGGGATGGTCAAATTTTGGAAGTTTTTTCATAACCAAACCCTGATTAATACTTTTCCAGAACGTTGTTTTGATCACTCCTTGAAGTTCATGATGCTGAGTTTTTAGGTATGTTCTCTAACATTCGCAGAAACAGGAGTATTTCTTTTCAGATTCCACACAATTAATGATGTGACCTCTGAAACCACCAGAAATAAATCACAGAAATGAGGGGGGAGGGAGGTTTTTACAACTTTTATGTTCTATATTTGTAAATAATTTTGACAAATATATACACTTTTCCACCCACTTCAATCTTATTGGGTTATTTTGTTCAGATTTAAAAGACATATAATCCTAATATACTCCGTTTCATTTCCAGCTTCGTACACGGCAAAATGTTCAGGTGGGGGTGAATACTTATGCACTCATCTGCGTTTAGGTGGAAAACTGGTGTAAATTTGGTTTCCTCTAACCATTCCTTTAAAATCCACGTTTCAGAATAGTCTATCAGTCAATCTCTGTCTTGCACTCACACACTCGCTCGTCCTTACATTTCATCCATCAGCTTTTTAGCTCTCTTGCATTGTAACAATTTCTATGTACAATACTTGTAAATTGAACATAAATTACTACACAGAATTTTGTCTATTCACAATTCAACGTTCAGTGACGCAATAAAGAAAAAGAAAAAAAACAAACAAAACCAAAAAAAATGCTCTGAGACGATTCACAACTCAAACGTATTAGGAACAATGTCTTTCATCATATAGTTGTAGTTTCTGTGCTCCCGAGACTGTTGAGACCTGAACAAGTGAGTGGGCAGTGAAGGAGTTTCTCCGCAGTGAGCAGTGCGACGCGACTCCCGCTCAGGAGTGTGCACATCGTGCGGCGGCTCTTCACCGCGCTAAGGTGTGAGCCTTGGTCTTCAGTATAAAAACTTCACCCCTTTGTTTGTTGTTGGTGTGTAAACAGAGCACCGGTAGCATCTTCTGTCCGTGTCTCTCTCCTGTACAAAAGTATAAATATACGCTTTCTCTTGTTTTTTTTTTCTCTTTTTCACATATCAAGGACATAGCGGATGATGAGCAGAAGGAACGCCTGCAGCTGTTTGGCTTGGCTGAATCACCAGAGTAGCATTAAGTGAGTTGGTATTGGTCGTTTGCTGGCTCGTGTCGGGACTGACTCGTGGGACTGGTGTGTGTTTTGGTGTGTGTGGCGTTGATAGTCTCTGCATAAATAGTGCGCTGCGCAGTCCTGGGCCAAAACAACCGTCCTGTCCAACTACAGCAAATCCATCTTGGGTCTGTAATGCAGGAGGAGGGGTGATTTCTGGAAAAAAACACACACACACACACACACACACACCCACAGAGGCATGATTGAAGTGAGTGGAAGGTCAACAGGGGCAGTGTGTGATGGCATTCTTCAGCTTCTTTTCTGACATTGCTCTTTAAAGGTTATACTTCTAATTACAGCTACAGTGTATGAAAGGGCACACGGGAAAGGCGAGTATTTGCACAGTGTGGGTGTTTACAGTGCGCTTAGTCCTTATGGCAGTGGATTGCAGGAGGAATGTATACACTGCTTCGGAGACGAAGCTTACGAAGAAGAGAAAACAGCATGCAGTCTTAATGATCCAACAGATAACAGATTAACCCCAAAAGCTAACAGCGTCATAAAATCATATGTGCTTTTAAATAAATTAAAATCAACACGCGCGATGTTGCTTCGTTCCCAGGAAGAACACATCCTGACATGTTTTTATTCCTCTCATACCACAGCAGCTTGCCAATGCTGACATTTTTTCAGTTATTAAAGAACATATTATAAGTTTTATACATTTATAGTAACTAGAGATGGCCCAAAAGCATTCGTTTCTGATACTGAGCCTTAAACATTGAGGAACAGCCAACATCAATACTCCTCCGTTAAGTTTACTTAAATGATTTTTAAAGAGAAAGACTTCAAAAGTCCACGAAACAACACATGTCCTCGCCTGAAGTCAGCTGTGATTGGCAGCAGCTTCTCATGGATGGATTGGATACATGGCTAAAACATGACTTGCACATAACTTCAGCTTTTATACAAAAATCACTCGCAGCTTTTTAAAAAAAAAAATTTATTTGTTACACGATTGGGTCAAATTCACACACCCCCCCCATGGGACTCTCTTGATCTCTCGCTCTTGAAGTTATTAGGAAAAAAAAAACCCAAAGTCATATTACTACCGTTCTTTCAGCTATATCTCTTTACAGAACGTGCCACTGTATCAATGACACACTATTGACTTTCTTAAATAACAACATATCGTGATAATTGGGAATTATGAAGCTAGTTGAATTAGAGCCGGCATTACCATCAGAGAAGCTGTTATAGAAAATTAATCCTTTAAACCTTCTGATCAATCAGATTTAAGAATACAGCGCTGCGGTACAAAAAAGTGTAAATGTTGATAATCCACTAACACTCCTGCACTCATGAACATGCTGAACAAATAAATGTGCTTTTTTCATCTGAGTTATGAGAAAATACCTCAACCTTACTGTGGACTGAAAATATTTACCTTGAATCTCCATCTTGTCACCACCACAAATTTGAGCGTATGGTCCTTGCCTAGGATTTCTTCATTGCATAAAATGTCCAGCTGCAAACAACAGACACGAAAGTTGCCCAGTAAGCAAAGCAGCAGAGCGCAACAAGCACCCAAGAGCACTGAATGCAGCAGAGTACAAACGAGCTGCATGCCAGATCGTATTATACGGGATACAAATATAACCTGAAAAGCAACCCTCTCCAGGGACCGTCTGCATTACTACCGCATTAATACTGGATTTCAAAAAGAGGACACATGAGTTTCAGAATGAAAGCAAAAATCCCAGACTGATCATCATCTGATGTCATTATACTACCAGAAAAAAAAATTATATATATATATATATATATATGAAAATCTGGGACAACATGTGAAATCAGGAATCCACAAGTACAAAGTACAAAGGATTTTGGGGAACAGACTGAGTAAAAAGCATGTTCCACAGGAAATCCTCTGTAGTATTTGAATCTGGCATTTAATCAAAAGTGCGTGCACCAACATGGGAATACACTGGAGATGAAACACATCCGTTTCCAATCAAGCGTAGCCACAGTGCACCAGGAGCCGTCCATTGTGCGTGAGCATTACAGGTACCAGAGTGTATGACCCAGGCCAGGAAAGTATCGAAGTACGGTATGACCTCAGCACCCCCTGCTGGTGGAGCCAGTAACCAGGAGGATGCCCTGCTTTCCACCATTATGGGGTAGACACGACTCCCAAGCTATCGTTTCACTCCACAGAACAACTGAAAACATCACAGCAGTCATAAAAGGATGGCCTTTATTCACTATTGTTTCATTAACTTTCTTTGGTCCTTTGTGTGGTTGGAAAATAGCCGTAGCACCAGCTTGTGCTATTTTGGGCGTTCATTATGATTGCCAGCACCAGTGACTACATGCTCGGCGGAGAACAAAAGACATCTGACAGCTATATTGTGGCAAGCGAGGCTCAGACGGAGCCGGGTGGCAGAAGCCCACCCACAGACTTTTTTCAGTGAGGATAACGGGTGAAGAGAGATAATGATTAGCCGTGTTCCAAAGTTAGCCGTTAAAATCGTGCCGCAGAGCTCCTGACAGGCAGCGCGATGCTTGATGGAAAGCAAATGATATTACAAGAGCTTCTGTTGCACTGAAAATACAGTGGGAAAAGCTTGAAGGGGAAGCGGGGCAGTGTGAACGAGCTCTGATATGCTGCACTGTGACTCAATAAGAGGGAGTGACACAGAGAGGAGACGGATCCCAAGCGATATACGATTCACCTCCACTGTAGCAGCGACACTAAAGTGCAGAATTCGACTCCAACTTAAAACTCAGAAAGCGGGCTTACAAAAAAAAAAAAACCCAAAAAAAAACAAAAAACGCAGGATGATGCTGGTAAGGGAAGGAAGTAAACTTTGGCCGCAGTCCATTCTAAAATGCCTCATCGGAGGGATTCCCCTTTCATAGATTCCTGTAGGATCTTAGAAGTGTCTATCGCGTCTGTTCCATATAAACAAAATCCTTTTTTGTTATTTATTATTATACTGATTCAATGAAGGCAGCTGATGGGTGACTATTGCATTACAGAGATAGAGATGCAAATCGGTGACATGTCATGTTTTGTCTGGACTGACCTCGTTGAAAGATGTTAAATTGAGCTTCTTGGCGATGAATTTCTTAAGATGAAGAACGGTAGCCTGGGCCGAGCAGCGGATCCATTTCCGTTTGAGTCCACGGAGCTTGCTGCTGTTACACTCCAGACAGATGCTCACCTGAGAGTGAGAGAGAGAGAGAGCGAGAGAGAGAGAGATAGCTTATTAAGGGAGAAAAGTGACACAAGGAAATACAGGATTTCAGTCATTCTATGCTTCATCCTGTTCAGAGTTGCAGTGGATCCTGGGAACACTGGACAAGAGGCAGGAATACACCTTAGATGGGATACCTCGTTACTGGATGGTACACACGCACACACACACACACACACACACACAGACACAGACACACACTCAAATCTAGGGGCAATATGGATTTCCATCTTGGTCCATGACTATATGGTCATGGTTTTGAGAAGTGGGATTAAAACATGGTGGAAACCCACACTGCATTGTGAAGCCGTGCAAAATTCCACACAGAGAGTCAGCTGGGCTCAAACCAGGTTCACTGCATCAGTGTGACAGAGTTCATGGTACATGATTAAAAAGAGGAAAACTGAGGTCATGTGAACATTTCTAGTAGCCAGTGTATTCCTGGGACCAACGAGGTATCAGGTAGCACACAAACACTGACACAGTTCTATAGCATTTAACAAGAAGCAACTTCCCAAATAAAGCCACAGAAAAGACCAGATGCTGTGGGAGCTCAGTCATTGTTCTGAGCCAGGATGCAGTTTCAATGAGTGCGTGCATGTGTGCGTGTGTGCGTGTGTGCATGTGTGTGTGTGTGTGTGTGTGTGTGTGTGTGTGTGTGTGTGTGTGTGTGTGTGTGTGTGTG
>JAQLOM010000012.1:6149060-6159439 GCA_030068315.1 Chrysichthys thysi | reverse complement strand
TTCTGTGACCATTGTGAGTTTTTCTTTCATTGACTGAAGGGTACCAACAATTTTGTCCACGTGTGTATATATATACCAGCAGTTAAAATAGAATCAGACCCAATAAGGGCCAAAATAATAATAATAAAAAAGGTTGCATGAGTGCAGTAATGAGGAAGGAGGGTCCCAATAATTCTGGATTTGACCTCCAGATGTTATAAGAAAACAATCTACAACAGGGATGGTGAAATAGGAAGTGGAGTTACTGTCCCCCACCCCCAAGTTGATTGTAATAGTTTTATTTTTGTTGCATCACAGCAGTTTGCCAAAGGTGTTTATTTATTTATTTATTAATGAACACCATATCATGCTTTTCAACCATTTATAGCTACAAGTACTGTTGTGTAACAGCTACAGGGCCTCACATGAACACCTTGCATCACTTGCGTTATAACAGTTGTAAACAGTGGTGCTTTCACCAGCTTCACTTTTTTACTCTCTTTTAAAGTTAATAAGAAACAATTCAGCTTGTCATGTTATCCAGAAAGTGGAAAGTTCTCTCTTCTGATGATGTGGCGAAAATCATATTAACCGTAACAGTAACCATAACGCCCCAGACGCTACAGAGAAATGCATTCTTACAGAAAGCCTCCCCAGATCAACTTTATTTCTTTGTTGACACCACATTTTTTGCTCATCAGTTTCTTATTAGCCTGGGATGATGTGGAGCATCTGCCATACATGTTCCTATGAACGAGCTGTTACTATAGAAACAATAGTGTATAGGAAGAAGACATTTGAATTACAGCTAGAACATATCATTGTAGAAAATTACCATCCCATGTCTGGTGGTAACTAAATAATGAGAGAGTTGTTTGCTTGTGGCAGGACTTTGCAGGCTTGTGTGGGGCTCTCTTCATTGTTTGTGGCGTGCTTGGAGCTGCTTTCCTTGGCCTTTTTGTGGACAAAACAAAGAAGTTCACAGAATCCATAAAAATCTGCATGTGTTGCACGTCTCTGGCCTGCACCGCATTTGCAGTGGTAAGAACAACAATCATATCCTTGATGTTTTTAGATCATGGGTGTCTTTGTTTTAACAGAATTGGTGTTCAAAATAAAATTCATGCAAACTGTCTAATACCAGTGGTTCTCACACCAGTCCTCTTGGCTGTCCAGATGGTCTACAAGTGGCACAACACAGTGCAAAACATGTGGAGCTGGAGAGTGTATGGGACTGCTCTGAGAACAACTGATCTGCACAATGTGCATAAATATGATTTTTTATGGGTCAGGCTGAACATCCTTCAAATTCCTGTTTCTCATCCAGTGATTCTCCAAATTCTAACAGGTTTCTCAGATGGAAGAGCAGAAAATCGCAATTGGCGTAGTTTGTGCTCTCTTTGGTTTGTTCGGATTCTCCACTTATCCAGTTGCCATGGAGCTGTCAGTCGAGTGCTCTTACCCAGTTGGAGAGGCGACATCAGCGGGGCTCGTGTTTATTTCAGGGTATAGATCGTCTTATATCATGTACCAGATTAAATATATAAAGGTGTTGATACATGCATTTTTGTTGAATGACTTATTTTATTAGGCAGGTCCAGTCCATTGTGTACACCGTGCTCTTACAAGCTCTGACGACGAAACTGACAGCCGTACCTCTGTCAGTGTGCACTGCAGGTGATGACGCCTGCTTGAGCTGGAGGGGTGAGTGGTGCAATCATACTGCATCATAAAGCAGTAAGGCTGGTTGGAGTCCGCACAGTTTGGTTGTTTTTTTGTTAACCCAAAATCTTCCAATTCAACTCACCAGTTAATGATGAGGTTTACAATACAAGTGCTGGATTCCAGTTTTTATGACTGGAGCATGACTGTTTCCTGGGGTTAAAGCAATATTCCAGCATTAATCAGGATAATCTCCATCAACAGCATTATAGTGAAGGGGTTATTAGTAAGCTCAATAATGTTTATAAAGTTACTTGAGTCAGTTGTCTTTCACATTTTAGTATAATCAAAGACTAATGGAAACTGTTTATATGAAATATTAAAAAACAAAACAAAAAAACCCTAGTGAATTCTGTAGGGGGCATACAAAACCACGGGTGTTGGTTAACATGGCCAAAGGTTTGTGGACACCCAACCCTCACACCCACATGTGCTTGATGGACATTCCCTTCCAGATTTAGTCTGCCTTTGCTGTTCTAAATGACCTCCACGCTTCTGTAAAGGCTTTACACTAGATTTTGGAGTGTGGCTTTGAGGATGTGTGCAAATTCAGCCACAGGAGTATTAATAAGGAGGATGATAATGATGACCAGCAGAAAGGTCTAGTGTGCAATCAGAGTTCCAGTTCATCCCAAATGTGCTCAGTAGGCTTGAGGTCAGGGCTCTGTGCAGGACACAGATCTTCATGATGTTTTGTGCACAGTGCCACCGTCATGCTGTCATGGATTTGGGCTGCATAGTTCCAGGAAATGGAAATCTCAGTTCTACTGGATACAAAGACATTCTAGACACACATTCTAGTGTGCGTTTCCCACATTGTGGCAACAGTTTGGGGAAGAACCACATAAGGGTGTAATGGCCAGGCATCCACAAACCATTGGCCATATAGTGTGTATGTGAAAGATTTCTCATCTTCATCCTTTAGGAAATCCAGTGTTGGAAAGTTGGGTAAAACTAGAACAGCAGCTCTTGCTAAGGCTTCAGCTCATTATCTGCATCATCCTAAAATCTATCACTAATCACACAAAGATTCAGATAAAAATGCTGGAATTTTGCTTTAAGCCAATACAAATTACAAATAAGGTCTGGGTTAGCAATAATGTATTTGGAGTTGTGCAATTGTGAAATAATTAGCAGTGGTCATTTCACCACCAGCACAACAAACCACAGAAGACTGAAATTTAGAGGTTGGAGTGTTGAAGGTTTTGTAGATGCTCCTTTCAGCACTATAATTAGTTCAGCGAGTAGTCTCAAACCGAAACCTTTAACCACAGTAGGACCAAATTACATTCTAAGCATGTGGGGAGTAACACAGCTGGTGCAGGGTCAGAACGCCCACCAACATGTGGCGAAATTCATTTGCTCTAATTAGCATATGAAAGGAAAACCGCCACAAACTTCATATTATAAGACACATTTCTACATAGTGCTCGTTCGTCAGGTATTTGTCCCTTGACCTGCCAAATCCTTCCAGATGCCCTACTTCTGGTTAGAGTTACCTTCACTTAAAATAAATAAATCACTTGCTGCTGCTGTGGATGGCCCCACATGGACAGCCAAAAGCTCAATGAGATTTCTATGGATGGAAGCACATGAAAACTAATGTTTGCTGTGGATGCTCTTCCTTAGAGAGACTTAGGACTGCAGGTATTATGAACAGTTCTGTAGTCAAGTCTCAATCATTCACCAGGAATTCAGAAATGACTAATGCTCATACAAGTTGCTCCTGAAATCCCAGTCATGCAATTAACTTTTTGACTGTAAAATATACACTATCCGATGTAACCCAGATTAGGGTGGGTTATGTTTCAAGTCTGGTTCCTCTCAAAGTTTCTTCATGTTGTCTCGGGGAGTTTTCCCTTGCCATCATCGCCTCTGGCTTGCTCATCAGGGATAAATTCATAAATGTAAAATTTCTACCTGGAATTTCTGTAAAGCTGCTTTGCGATCATGTCCATTGTTAAAAAGGTTATACAATTAAATTAGAACTGAACTGAACTAGTCTAGAGTGTTGATGAGGAATAAGCACAAGTCTTAGGCGGTTTCTGCATCAGTGTCACTTCCTCTTTACTGTAGGAAGCACTGTAGTGGGTAAGAGGGAATATGCCACATTTAAAAACTTCTGTTATTTGCCCAGACACGCCTTGGTAACGACAGTACTAAACTTATTTGCTTCTTCTCTCCATTTGTTTCTGCCCCCACACACAGAGCCTGTGCTGGTGATGGCTGGATTGTGTTGCTTGGCTTCCTGCTCCTTCGTCATCTTCTTCCACACACAGTACCGGCGACTCAATGCAGAGACCGATGCTGCCGAAACCCACTCCACTCAAATAGAGACACAAGGAATGATGAACAACAGCACAGATGCATGATGGGAGACAGCCTCTAAGCAACGCACCCAAGCAGCAAATACATGAAAAACCCAGCAGCAGAAACCACAGAGTTCCTGTGTACTGTAATTATAAACTCTTACCTCAGCATGACACTTAAAAAAAAAAAATGCATAAAGTTTAGACATTTAACATGTCTCTTTTTAAATGTAGGATTTTGTTACATTCTAAACTGTATTAAACATGATGCACATTTTTAAATGTTGACATGCAGTTACAGTTACTACTTTTAGATATTCAGGTACAAACTAAAACCTTCAATGTTTTAACAAGGATAATGTTACACAATATTTTTAATCATGGCACTCCATTTTCTATGCAGTACAAAACCTCAAAAAATATCAAAATCGCAACAGCAGGGATTTTGATTATATGAAGTGATGCAAATTATGGAACATGCAGCACAGGATAGCTTTTTTAATACTTATTTTAGTAATGTAATTATGAATGGTTTGAATGAAATTTGGGAGTGTATACATGTATGTACAAGAACAGGGGTCTAATAATAAATTGTGACACTGTGCAATAATTATTTAGAAGTGTGTTTAGACCATGCTAAAATATGGTACTTGTAAGGGCATTTAAAGATGCATTTTATAAGATGGATATAGAATCCTATACTATCTAAAACTTAAGGGGAAAAGGGTGCAGCAAGCTTTTTTTGGCAGCTTTATGCCAGTGGGAGTTAAACGTGTAACTCTAGGCACATTGACTTTTTTTATATATATAAAAGAGCACTGATGTAGAGACTTTGTGCACTTTTCTTAAAAAAAATAAAGTAAAAAAATAATAGTTCTGACTGCTGATGCATTCTATTATACCACATGAATATTGATTAATTTAAGTAGTACACCCTCTACTGGAATAATGCAGCATTGTAATAAGAGGGTAGTGATGTATAATCGCACCAAACCTAATAAAATCATTTTAGTGAATCTTTTATTGTACAGTTTTGTGAAAACTCCACCCCATTAAGTGTGCAGCTCACCATTAAGCTGAAGTTGCTGTTAGATGATCTAGGCCAGAAGTACCCCCCCCCCTTTTAATTGTAAAACACATTCCATGAATTCCCTCAGTTCAGATTTATTTCATGAACATTATTTAAATGTCCACAATAATACTGCAGTGATCACTGTCTATTTATAGATATAGAGCCATCTATTCTACTTTACTTGAACTTTCCACCAACAGAAAGCCTGGATTAAACTTATTCAACTCTAGTGACCAGTAAAAATAGGCTAATAACTATAAGGACATAAGTAAATAAAAAATTGATAATGGTGGTTTGTAACCAGTTTAAAAAAAAAAAAAAAAAAAAAAAAAAACACAACCCTCCATGGACTTCACTTTCACCTCATTGTCATTCTTGAAAGCTTTGCAAATGTGTTTATGTAATATGTTTTACATCAAATATGAGGCCGAGAGCTTTGAGATCAAATCAAAGAAGAGACACACACACTTTGTTCAGGAAAAAAAGAAAAGAAAAAAAAGGAAGACCATTCCATGTATTTCTTTACAGTTCAAAAAAAATACTCCGTTACAGTGACAGAAGCGCTTAGACCATGTAGGTACAGACATACAACTCATTTTAATCACATTCAGATCAAAATGACATTAAATATATAAAACTGCAGGGGTTTTTTCCTCAGTCTGGCCAGAATAAAGCCAAAATCCTTCTTCTGTCCACTTAACCTAAGGTTTTAAAAGACTTGCCCCAAGCTAATACAGAAATATGATCCAGGTGTAAAAACTGAAAAGGATTTGGACTGGAAAAAAAAAAAGGTAAAAAAAAAACAAAACCCAAACAAATTCGCTACACAAATAATTAAGAGCCATTACCACTACTTGAGAATAAACAAAAATGATTCCCATCTTAAAAGCTCAACTTACTTGTTGGATGTAGCTAATAAGCCACACAGCATACAAGCCAAGATTGAAAAGACTGAACTGGGTGGTTGTGGGCTTGCATTTGGTGTTTAGCACCATGGGTTCTGTGGCCTGATCAAAGCTGCAGGGCACAGAACTGCTGGTACACAGCCAAGATGTGATGGTCCAGCTCAGCAGTGAACAGCAGGTTCTCCAGCGTGCCCATGTACTGCTGGATGGTCACATGGTGCTGCAATCACACACACACGCACATGAATCGTTAGGTAGTCAGAGAAGGTTTATAGATCATTTAGGTCATTTTGTACGTCTCGGAGACAAAATCTGCTGAGGAAACTCCGTGTTACCGAACTACTAATGGCCTTTATGACTTCATGACTCGCTACTACTAAAACACAGCTACCAGATGTTCGCGCTCACGAGTGCAGGTTCACGGTCTCAAAAATGCTAAATAAATGATTTATCCACACTTTGTGCTTTAAACACAAGCCATATGTGAAATGAAAAGTACCATGAGGAAGATTTGCTGCAGCCGCTCGACACAGTTCTTATACCAGCAGGTGTTGATGTCCACGCTGCCTGTCTCACAGCGCACCAAGTGCTCTGTCAGCATCATGATGAAACGCTGAGGAAGAGAGAAGAAAGATTTTTGCACAGTATGTACGCTGGTATATAAAAGACACTGTCAGAAATTTGTCGACACTGTTTCAACCACAGTTAGACAAAACTACATTTGCCTTAGATCACGGTCACAGGACTGCTGCAGAATCCGTGGAGTCCTGCAGAGCTGACCTTCCTAACACAAATAGCATTGGAAAAGACCAATTTAAAAATATATACAAACATCTGTATGCTCGGACCGTAACTGCCATTTTATTGTGCTCCTTCTAACAAAAGGTGGACTAAACAAGTCCTACGGTTTCAAATCCAGGTGACAAAAATATAGATTCAGGTGTTTTTTGTTTTTTTGTTTAAAAGGGGTGGGATGGTGTGTTCATGATTGTGTGGAATTGTACAGTTTTGTGGTGAATTCATATTTTTAGACAATTTCCTCCATTTTAACTTTGGGGAAACCAGATTATTAAAAAAATAAAATAAAAATAACTCACGAGTGCTATTGCAGTTCTTAAACTAGATTGTGTGTCTTAGTTGATTTCATAATTTTTTGGAAACCTGTGCATTATATCTTGGCCATGTCTCCCAAGAAGAGATTTTACTCTCAAGGGACTCCCTGGTTAAACAAAGTTTTAAATTAAGAGAGATTAGATAGCCAGACCTTTACTTGTGCATGTAAACGAGAAATATAGTTAGATTGAGGTAAGCCCGTTGTTTTGAGGAACTGTAGCACAAAATTTCACCTTGAAAATACTGTTTCTCTGGCCGCCACACACACACTGGATGACATGGAGCTGATTTCCTTGTAATAAACTGTCTGAGCCTGGTTCAGGTCTTACCTGGAAGATGACGAGGAAGAGGTTCTTCTGCTCGCTCTGTGCGGACTCAACTTTCTCCTGCAGTCTTTCAATTTGCTCCTCCAGCTGACCATCTTCATCTTCACTGTTCTTCTCCATGTCCTCTTCATCCCCACTGTCTTTCTGCTTTTAAAAAAAAAAAAAAAAAAAAAAAGATGCATTCCACTTTCCTTAAACACTGTAACCTCACATTCATGCTCACTACTCTCCATTTTAGTGCTAGGTACTCAACACAGCTTTAGGGTTTAACTTGACACAAACATTTGCACTGCTCAGGTGTTGTTCAGTACTTGCATTCATCTTGGGTCATCTGTTCACATTTTTTCCTGCAGAATCAAGCTACTTGAACTGCCCAGCCATGGTGGCATCTCTGCTTTGCTTTTTGTTTGTGCAGCTCATTCACTCATGTTCTACCGCTTAATCCTGTTCAGGGTCGCAAGAGGAAGCTGGAGCCAATCCCAGCTGACTTTGGGCGAGAGGCGGGGTACACCTTGGGCAGGTCGCCAATCCACCAAAGGGCTGACACAGACAGCCATTCACACTCACGTTCACACCTACGGGCTTTTAGAGTAGCCAATCAGTCCAATCCCTTCTGTGCATGTCTTTGGACTGCAGGACGAAACTGGAGTACCCGGAGGAAAACCACGTGGACATGGGGAGAACATGCAAACTCTGCGCAGAAAGGTGCCCAGGTCAACCCTGGGGATCGAACCCAAGGCCATGTTTGTGCATGTCTCAGGCATTTTACATACATTTATGTTAATGGTAATCTGAACACACTATTTTCTTTATTAGAAACACCTGTACCCCTGCTCATTCATGCAAATCATCAAGGTCAAGAGCTTCAGTTAACATTCACAATCCCATCAAGATACAACATGTAACAAGTTACGTTCCTCATCAAGGATGTACAGAGCAGTCATTTCAGTTACTGTAAACTTTATACCAGCTCAAATCAGTCTGACCAGCCTCCTCCGACTTATCCACAAATCATCTCCACTTCACTTCTTGAAGGTTTTTTTTTTTTGTCTTTCACAACATTCTGTGTAAAATCTAGACTGCTGTGCATATGAAAGTCCCAGAAGATCAGGAGTTTCTGAAATACTCAGACCATTCATTATTCCAGCACTCACAGCCATGCCAATCACACTCATGATCAAATTCTGAAGCTTGATGTGAACATTAAGCTCTTACCCTGCATGCATCGCACTGCTGTTACATGACTGGTTAATTGGATAATTGCATGAATGAGAAGGCTTATAAAAAGGCAATAAAGTGGTCAGTGAGTGTATAGCTACAGTACAGAAATAATTATTTGAACCAAAAATAAATAAATAAATTACATGTAGAGTAGATGCAGATATTTTCTTCCCAGTTTAGCGAGCCATGTCCCCACAAGGATTCATACAACATGAATGAAATTCGGTCCTTCATATGGGAACGTAAATGTGGCACGGTGTATATGATCAAATTTGTTAAAACATGTTTAATTCCCTAAACTGACCGAATCACGTTGGGCACCATGTGTCTGCGACGCCTGATTTACTTTGGTTTTTACTTCCCTCTTTAATTTCAGTTTTTCTGGTTGTTGACACATGAAGCACGATTAGACAAGCAAATATGCACTAAATGCCACAGAGTACGGCACTTACAGTGCAAACAGGGCATTTATCAACCAATCCAAGTGCCAGGATATGCAATCTAACACAAATGTATACACTTCATTTTTGGCATCAGGCTTGCAGATTTATTTATTTATTTTATTTTTTTAAACAGATATGGCCATTCTTGTGGAAGATCTGGCAACCCTTATATTCACAAAACATGATCATAAGTGCATTCAATGCATTCAAGACATGTAAAAAAGGCCTGGTATGATCTATCAGTATCAGTTTGTGATCCAGGTCGACCAAGACAAAGGTTAATACAATGTCTGAACACAGCCTTGGACTCAGAACAGCAATCTCCCATACCTTCTTGTGCTGCTGTTTTTCCAGTTTGTCCTTGGCCTCCTCCAGCTCCTTTTGGATCTTCTGGACATGTTTGTTCATTTTCCTGATGGTGGAGTGAAGAATCTCCCACACATAATGCCTGCCCCAACCAATAAACAACAATATCAGGACCCACAGAGACCAGAAGAAAGATCCATTAAAAGCACATGAAACCGTACTTGGTGAAATCATGAGCCATGTCAGGGGAGAAGATCCAGTTGGCCACAGCAGCACAATCCACTATCTGTGTACGTATCAGTTTATCCACCAGCACAGAGATCATCTGAAGATAGACAGACACATCGCCCATCAGCAACATAAATGCATGAACTGCCTGGAGGTACGGTTTGGGACTAATGTAGATTTGCATCAGTTCTTGAACAATGGTTGTCAAAATGGTTAACATAATCTTAACTGTATTCTCCATTTGTGACATTACATAATGCATAAACATGGCATGCAATTAAAGGTGTCCAAAGTTTAACACTAAATAAGCAATCCCAGTGGCTGAACAGCAGAACCGGAGACTTTTCTAGGACCCCCATGAGCATTTAGAGACTATTTACTAAATGTCCATGACTATAATATTAGTTAACACAATAGTCTCCCAGAATGTATGGGAACTAGGGATGCAAATTATCGATTAATTCATTAATCATTATTTGGCTGACCTTGTCGATTGATTAACAATTAATTAATAAATCAGCAATTTTTCCCTGAATTTCCCTGTTTCAGTAGGGTCTATAAGAATATAAGCTAAATTTAGTTCAAATACTGAATTAAAAAAAAAAAAAAAGTTATATTCCTTAATGAAGGATTTATTGTACCATTAGGAATACTGCAAACAAATGCGTGTTGGATTATAAAATAAATTCTTTATAAAAATTATGGCTACTTTAACATGAAAATAAATTGTGGACTGCCTCATCTCTTTGCATTTG
>JAQLOM010000012.1:6118068-6135618 GCA_030068315.1 Chrysichthys thysi | reverse complement strand
TATAGGCTCAGTAAAGCAGGACACAGTTCTCTGTGTGTGTACACACCTATAGGCTCAGTAAAGCAGGACACAGTTCTGTGTGTGTGTGTGTGTGTGTGTGTGTGTGTGTGTACACTCCTACAGCCTCAGTAAAGCAGGACAATTCTCTCAGTCTCTCTCTATATGTGTGTGTATAAACACGCATACTAAGCTCAGTAAAGCAGGCTTGGCTGGGTTTTCTGTTGCTCAGAATAAAGGTTTTAAGGAAAAAAAACAGTTTGACTTTATCACCATCAATTCAATGTAGCCTTTAGTCAGTTCATTTCCATAAAAAAATAACAAAATAAAATACACCGTTATCAAGACACTGCTGTGAGAGCCAGAGGTGTTAAGGTTAATGAAATTAGCAGTGTGTCCTGTGTGGAAATGTTTTGTTCTGAGGGAAAGTTGAGGAAACGCTGTAATCAGCGCTGTAATCCCTGAACTGGCTAAAAAAAAACACTTTATTTGTCGGATCCTGTGAACATTAGACGCTGGTTCTGGCTTGAGCTCGTTTCCATTCCGGCACTATAACAACCCGAGCTAGTTCAACCGCACTACTGAACTCCCGTTGTTTTTATGCCCACCCGTATTCCGACAAACGCCGCCGTATAAGCTTTGACTGACAAACACCCGGTCCCGTCCTCCAATCAGCGGAGTGCGCGTGAATTTCTTAACCAATGAAAGCACAGCAGGCGGGTCGTGTTGGAATACGGATGGGAATACACAAAAGCTTGCCATACACACCGTTAGCTCATTAGCTAACACGAGCGGGAACTCATGCATCTCACCATCATTTTCGTCGCTATGCCTTCTCCTGGACATCTCCACCGCAACCTTGAGCTCTTTCCTGACCGGACGCAAACCCCCTGTGTGGGCTTTTTAATCTAATTCAAACTCAACGCCCAACCTGTTTAAGTTTGTACAACGCGAGAAGATTCACTTATAGCAACTAGCCACCGCTAAGAAAATTAAAAAGGGGCGGGCTCGGAGGAACACATCCGGGGTACAAGTGGCTCCTACCCGGAAGTACAAACTAGCTATTTTTTTTGGATGAACTTCAAATAGAAACCTAAAGGAATTTCGAGTGCACTATATGAAGTGTAAAATGTATTCCCTAACACCCTAAGTAGTGCACTTGTATATGGTGGTCGGAGATATTTGAGATTAGCCCTAATATAACTTCGAGAGGAAGCCTTTCGAGCTGCATGGATAAGTTGTACGTGCACAGCGTTGCTGTTTACACATTTTAACGAGGAAAAGGGGCTTCGTGTGACTTTAGAGATGATGTCATTTTATCACTAGGGCAACGTCGGGTTTGACAGTGAGTTGATTAGCCTGTGTAATAAACCCATACACTGCCCACGGTGTGTTTTTATCTCTTGTCAGTCACCGTGGTGGCTTCTTCAGCTGAGTCGCACAGTATGAACGGTGATGATTTGGGACAAAGTGTCCTTATTCATTTGGACGTCGAGAGTCTTAATCCTGCCATCGTTAACCACGAGACACCAGAGAAATCAGAGTTTTCCACCACTCGGAAATGCTACTCTTATATAAAGAAGAAGGTTCGTCTTGTTGTTTATATGTGTGAATAATAATTAGGGGTGCCATTATATATGGGACAAGGAGGGAGGCGAGTTCAACGGGTCCTGAGTAAACAGTTAACAACAAGAAAGTGTCCAACATCTACACCTGGTTCCATTTAATGCACTGTTGATCATGTTTAAATTGGGTTGATAGTCGCTACTTTGTGTGTGTGTGTGTGTGTGTGTGTGTGTTGTCATACTTTATCTTATGTTGTTACATATCTGTGACTGTATAAGTATTCGACCATCTAAGTGTTTCTGAAAGGCCCCAGAGTTTGTTAGAGACGTACCTAAACGATCAGCATCAGTTTTGGTCAAGGTTTGGTCATCGAGAAAAAATAAAAACTAAAACATCATGTGGACTTCCTTTACATCAGTTATTAAAATAGGAAATGCTATTAAAATAGTATTAAAATAAAATAAATTAAAATAGGAAATACCAAATTTCCCAGAGGAACCTTCCCGAGGGATTAATAAAGCTCGCTCGCTCTATCTATCTATCTATCTATCTATCTATCTATCTATCTATCTATCTATTTTCTATCTATTAAAAGTGTAAAGAATATGACACAATCAAAACTCCACCTAAAGGAGGCTGTCCACCAAAAGTCACTGACCAGGCAAAGAAGACCGAGAAGCAAGCACAAGGCCAAGTGTAACTCCGAAACAGCTGGCGAGATCCACAGAATAGGTTCTAGACGAGACGCACTACAAACACGGGCTTTATAGAAGACTGACAGATCATATGAAATCCCGTTTGGAGTTGGCCAGATATTTGTAGGATCAAATCCATGTGTAAAAAGGTGACAAACTGAAACTGCTCTTCTTATGCACAAAAGCACTTTGAAAACCTGATTCTGTTCATCAGCATGAGAACCCCATCCCCACAGTGAACCCTGCTGACGAAGCATCATGTTGCAGGTTCCTCTTGGCGTCTTGATCCTGAGCCTCACCACAAGCATTCCCAATACTCTCAGACATCTCAAAAGTAAACAGACCCCCTTTACACCATTTTATCTATGCGGACACCACCTGGTCCTTCAAATTTGTTACTGTGTTATTATTTTTCATTTCAGATTCCAGTTTATTAATTGTTTATAGGCACTAGCCCTGCCTCGAACACCAAAAGTGTAAGAGTTGTCTGATTATCAAAGAGGGCGTATTGTGAGTCAGTCTGAGGGTGGATTTAGCCAGCGTATGATTGTACAATTCAAAAACAAAGGAATCAACAGCATCCTGCTCAGGTCGACCTGGGCGTTCTGACAGGTGTCTTCAGACTGTCAAGCGAATTGATGGGGGGGAAAAATCCCCACTGTAAGGCCACTGATGTTGCAGAGCAACTCCAAGTCGGAGTACTTCTCTGAGGGATCTCCATCAATTTGGCTACTATGGCAGAGCATCTAGGAGGAAGTTTCTAGAAATACATTTTTCAAAAATGATGGTGTCTATTTACTTTTGAGATGTCTGTGTATGCTTGAATACATGGTGGAATGCTAAATAAACTCTGGGTTGACTTACTCTTGGTAATATTATGTAGAATTATGTCATTATTGAACTTTTTTCTCTCATTTGTAGACCTTTGCGACATTTGTGGCGTCTAAGAGGATTCCGACGCCTAATCAAGACACCTCATCACTTTGGCACTGCTGTGACGAGTCCTTCTCAGACGCCTCATCCATTCACAAGCATGTTGCCAGCAGCCATGCGAATGAGATCGTCGAACTCACCAGTGCAGCTCTGGATCAGATGCTGAAGCAAGCCAACGCCGATGGCTCGGTTCACGACCATCCGAATGACTGTCAGTCCAAAGACGCCTCTTCCTGGATGCCTGACACAAGCCACCTTTCCAAGGACAAGCTTAGCCAGTAGGGGTTTTTTTGGCAGGAATTGGTCATTACAGTTTTTTCATGACTACGTGTTTATAATGCATCTGTGTGATTGCTTGCAGAGGTCCAGGTGAAGTCCTCTTGTATTACTGCTATTGTCAGATAAAAGAGCCCAAGATCATTTGTGACTGGCAGAATGAGCTGTGTTCAAAGCTTCACCTCACTGGCAAGGTAAACAGGGTGCTTTTCTTAACTTGGGTATTGTCGTGGTACGTCTTTCACTGCACTGCGTTTTGTTCTCTTGCAGGTACGTGTGGCCACAGAGGGCGTCAATGGAACAGTCGGTGGAACCAAAACGGCCACGAGTCTTTACATCAAGACAATGCTGGGACATCCTATTTTCCAAGCAATGCGAGTGGAAGATTTTAAGGTACGCAAAGCGAAATTCAGTTTATTCCACATCGCAGTGCATTCTTGGACACAATGGCGGGTTGCATTTTTAAACCGAAATGTTTTTGTTTGTTTGTTTTATTTAACTTCAGACTAGTGAAGGTGGTGCAGAGTGCTTTCCTGATCTTAAGGTTGGAGTGTACAAAGAAATCGTCCCAATGGGTGTGGATCCAGATATAATCTCTTACCAATTAGCAGGTAGAGAAGAATCACGGTTTATGTTTACACGACTTGATGCATGGTGCCTTGCAAAAGTTTTCACCTGCTTTGAATGTTTCTACATTTTGTGATTTTTTTTTTTTTTTTAAACACCATTTGAAGGTGCAAAATTTCAAAGGGGTGAATACTTTGGCAATGCACCTTATATGGTGGCTGATGTTGAATGGTATTCTTTCTCATATAGGAATACGTTTGGAGCCTGAGGAATTCCACAACGAGGTGCAGTCTCTGCTCAAAGATGGTTCCTCGAACAGTGATACAATTCTGCTGGACTGCAGAAACTTCTATGAGAGTAAAATAGTAAGCCTCTTGAGTGAATTAACTTCCATCAGTTGAAGAGAAGTTGTTAAGAAGAGTCAAAGTCAATCATGATTTTTTATTTATTTATTCGTTTCATTTTTAAGGGTCAGTTTAAAAATTGTTTGGCGCCAGATATCCGCAAATTCAGCTACTTCCCTGACTACGTGGACAAGAACCTGGACCTGTTCCGCGATAAGAAGGTGCTGATGTACTGCACTGGGGGCATCCGGTGTGAACGAGGGTCAGCATATCTCCGTTCAAAGGTGAGTTTTAATTAAGCGATCCAGCATGAAGACCGGCACGAGATGTCATTCTCGGTTAATAACTGGGGTGTGATTGTGCAGAACATCTGTAAGGAAGTGTACCAGCTGAAGGGCGGCATTCATAAGTATCTGGAGCAGTTTCCTGACGGTTTCTACCGGGGCAAACTTTTTGTGTTTGATGAGCGTTATTCAATCTCGTTCAACAGTGACATCATCTCAGGTACTGTTTAAAAAGTGGACACTGTATCTCATCCATACACAAAGGTTTCAAACACACACACACACAGTGGTGATACTATATTAGCACCTTTGGTCTATACTCAGGACCATCTGATTACCCACATAGGTGCACCTTCTAGATCTACAATTACTGTAGCCCACGTATCTCATTTATTTCATTTTCCTACAGACTGTAGGTACTGTGGGACTCCCTGGGACCAGTATCGGCTCTGCTCCACTGATTTCTGCTGCCAGCTTGTTTTATCCTGCACCTCATGCAGGCAGAAAGGCTTTACAGCCTGCTGCCCTGTGTGTCAAGCCAAAGAGCAGATGCCCAGGGGCAGCCCCTTGACTGGATGTGTGCACAAAGAAGAGTGCGAATGTACATACTCCCGGCCCCGAATCCCTCAAGACACTTTATGACGAGCACAAGGCTTCCGGCCTTCTGCCATCCAGTGCAGAAAAATCAGTTTTTAGAACACTTCTGTGAGTAAGGACAAATTTGGAGACATTTTAAGAGTTTGATGTAATGGCTGGGCACATCATGAGGAGACGATGTGAAGATGCTAGAATATTACAGCAGACATCTTTTAAAAAAAACATTTTAACAGTTACTTTGGAAGCAACCAATCAGATGAATTTTGTAATCATTAAAACTGCAAAATTTTACAAAATAAGAATGAAAAGAACCATTGAATACAGAGTTGTTTTTTAAACAACAAATTTTTGCTTGCAATTTATCAAACCTCCACGGTATGATGCATAACCTGCATCATGGAAATGTAGTGTCATAATATGACATTTGTCATACTGCCCATCTCCACTTTGTGCTATTAAACAGTTACTCTAGATATCTGAATACTGCATTAGAGAACAATTTTCTGTGTTTGACAGTTAAAGCAACATTTCATACTCATGAATAAATAGATAAATGAGTTCTACTGGGGGGGAAAATCCTGAAATAAATGACATCATCTGATTTTTTACTCCATGGTTTTAATAACATTAACATAAAAGCACAAGGAAATGCATTAACAGAGAGCCAGGGTTAATACACTCCAAATACAAGGGCATGGTTTTTAGCACTGGACAGACATACAAAACCAAATAAAAATCATGTTCAGTTTGATCTTCGTGTCCTTCAAAAGACGACCATAAAAATGTATACATCAGGTTTTAAAACACACACACACAGGCATCATATGGTTTCCTTCTTCCCTTTGTGAGAAACTGAAGTGAACTTTTGGCCATACGCACACATACCTGCAAAGAGAAATTTGAAGACATGAACAATTGTTTACCAGTTCAAACCGGTTATTAATGTAACCTGATCAAGGTCATATGCCTTACCTGACAGACAAGGAGACCATGATTAAAACTTATGCCCAGTGAAAGTAGAGGTACCATATGGTGTCGTTGCTGAGCGTCGGCCCAAGCAGCGGGTTCAGCTGGGCGAGGATAGCAATCAGCCAGCTAAACAACGAGCAGGCACAGGGTCAAAACAAACACATCACCTCCTCAACAACCGCTTATTTAAAATGACGAGCATCCTGCATGATATTACACTTGCACAGAGGACACGCACCTTACGGAAGTGGGTGTAAGAGTGTCTGTTAATGAGTTATGTTAATCTGGGAAACCCCATGCTTGAGGAACCAGGGTGTAAAGTGTATGTGCTGCCCTCATGTGATCACTGAAATTACAGAAAACTTTCCTAGAGGGGTCGGCGTATTTCTGCTTATAACCCTTAACACTCTAAATATTTGAATGTCTTCAAACATTACACGGATCACCCGAAACGCCCCCCACCACAGTTCGCTCACAGAACAATTAGGTGTTTCTTGACTGCATGTTAAATATAGAACAGCCTTGTTGAGCACTTAAATCCCCATTTTTAAAAAAAATCAATATTTGTAGTTTTGGGGTCTTTATTTTACTATATCTCATGACGTAATTTTCATACTGTAATCATGAAGTTCATGATTTTAGATTATTTAGTTCATTTACTAATCTGCCCCATCAGAATACTTTATTAATCCCTGAGGAAATTATGTGGTCATATATTTTCAACTTAAATTATTTAAAACTGCTATTCAAAAGGATCATTAGTACTGCAATGAAGGAATGCAGATTATATTTCAACAATGTGCTTCACTAAAAATACCTTAATATTTATCAACTTTGTGCAGCCACTTTATTGCAACAAGTGACATACAGTTAAATAGACTGATGATGATAACGACGACAGTGATGATGATCCACTACATGTGCAGACTTCAGATGTCACACAGAATCATAAAACAGTTCCTGAACCGTGATGAACCGTCTGTGGCTGCTGCCTGGGCTTTTTAGCTCATCGATACTAATGGAAAGGCTGTTACCCAAAGGCTATATCTGACTTTCCCCCAACCGTGAACATAAAAACAGAGGACCTTTATTATTCTGTGAAAAATACAGCGTAAATAAAGAAGAAGGGGCTTTACAACATCCTATTCATATGGATATTACTATATTATTACTACTAATAGTAGTACCACTGCAATGTAACTGAACTTTGCACCATATAACACATGGTTATCGATAGGAGTTAGTGGTAATAGCACTATCCGGTGTCACCCAGATGAGGACGGGTTCCCTTTGGGGTCTGGTTCCTCTCACGGTTCCTTCCTCTTGTCGTCTCAGGGAGTTTTCCCTCACCACCGTTGCCACACGCTTGTTTATTCGGGATGTATGTGGATGAATACATGCTTACAGATACGTTTATAAATGAATAAGCTTTTAATTGGACTTTATATACTGTGAAGCTGCTTTGTGACGATGTCTACAAATAAAACTGAGCTGAATTGTATTGTGTTGTATTGTACTTGTATTGGTTGTAGTGGTAGTAGGAGTTAAGATTATACTCACAAGAGGTAGCAGCACACTGCAGTTAGCACCAGCATGGTCACAATAACTCTGTGGGGGGGGATACATTAAAAAGCAATGTTTTCACACCAACATGAAGACTAAATGAAACATTAGCAGAAAGCCATGCTGAAGCTGATTTCTCAGGTCATCTGACTGTCACGTGACTCCTGCTGCTTTAAGGAAGGAGACTCGATGATTAATCTTCCCCTACAGCCAGTTTCCACCTGTTTTTGGTTACCACTGGTTCTCAGGATGAGTTATGAAAAAGATCAGTGAACAGTAACTACAGCCAGCTCGTTTCATGACACAGTGATGTGCTGCTCGTCCCTCACTCGTGTAGGTGAAGTCTCATCATGTGACTGTCACCTCCAGGAGCTGGCTGCTAACTTTGCTGTTAATAATTAAGTTTAAGTGGATAATAGTTAGTCCTGTTTTATGTAATAAGTTCAGATAAGGTATGCAGTGCCTAAGTAATTCATGAGTCCATGTTGAAGTGAAATACACCTTCTGACTTCCCTTTCCAGCCTCAGGCAGGTCCATTAGCTCCGATGCTAAGATCAACTCACCCCCGATTCGGTCCTTTAGGAATAAACCAGGGCACCACTCCTCCAACGATGCCCCAAAACACAGTCATGACGCTTATTGAGATCACAAAAGAACTTTCCGCCATTGTTTTCCTTTCAGACACAGACACGGGACGGTAGTTTTAATGGAACAAAAAGCTGAAGCGAGTTTCACCAACTTCCACAAACTTCATAACACAGCGCTGAGTGACGGTCACGTGACTACGGGGAGGGCGGAGCCGCCATCACTGACTGGTTTATGACACGTGTCTGTTTTCATGTTTCACTTTACGGCATTGAGTTTTCTCAACATCCTTGTTCATGGGAAATGTCAGTGTGACCAGGACCACCAGTAAGATTTGTTTAACAAAAAAGTTTTATTCCCGAGGTCGGCTGGAATTGTTGCCTCTATTGATGTGTCGTTTGCGGAGGAGTCGGCTCTTTGATTGACGTGTCGTTTGCGGAGGAGTCGGCCCTTTGATTTGTGTGTCGCTCGCGGAGGAGTCGGCTCTTTGATTGATGTTTCCTTTGCAGAGGAGTCGGCTCTTTGATTGACGTGTCGCTCGCGGAGGAGTCGGCTCTTTAATTTATGTGTCGCTCGCTGAGGAGTCGGCTCTTTGATTGATGTGTCGTTCGCTGAGGAGTCGGCTCTCTCTTATTTGATTATTTGGGCTTACTTGAGCCATTCAGGGTGTAAGAAATCCTATTAGTCTTGCAGTGTAATTTAATTAAAATGCTTCCACTGAAACATCTTTTCATCCCCTGAGCGGCCCATTATTGTGACTAATGAGGTGTGTTTGCCTCTCCGTTGTGTGTGTGAGCAGTGTCTGAGAGGATCCACTCCACTACTGCTGAGTGAACACACACTAATCTTCATCAAACACAGGCATAACGACACTGATGCAGGGATGCTTACTGTATCATCAGTGCACATTTGTAGTGTCCTGCTGATTTAACACATCTGAATATTTATTGTAATAAAATGTAAAATATTACTAAATTGCTAACTGGAAGGTCTTTCAGGGATCCAAAAGACTCGACTCTTAGTGATAAACTTGGCCAAATAATCTGACTCAGTGAAGAGGCAGGGTTCCCATCAATAGTCCTCTCCTCCTTAAGAAGCGACAGAAGCTTTCTTACTGCACACATCATTTAGTAGAAAACACAGTAATCTGTCCAGTATTAACATGAGGGGAGATCTCTTAAGGTCACTTGTATTTGTATTGATTTTACTTGAACACAAGATGGTCACATTTAATTTCCAGCAATTACTTATTTAAAATTAAAAAACTTCCTCTTTCCCAATTCACAGATTTTGCAATTGTGTAAAGCTGTAATAAAAGAATGAAACTCCACCCAGTCTGGGCTTCTTGCACTCATCCATCAGGCAGTAGTAGCTCAGTGATCGAGGTTCTCGGATAACAACTGGTCATGAGTTCAAATCTCAGCTCCACTGTTGGGCTTTAATCCTCAACTGCTTCAAGGACATGATACCATGGCTGATTATCTGATCCCAGCTACTGCCAAGATAGTACAGTGGAACCTTGGTCTGCGAGTGTTTTGCAAGCCAAGCAAGAAATTTTAATACTCACTCATATAGTCAACATCTGCACTAGCATAGAAAAAAACTGGTTCCTAACTTCAGGGAGATGTGTAAAATGCAGGACAATGCAAAACTTTGTAGAAAAGCACCACCCGATTAAGGCTGTATCAGTGTGAGCGATGAATCTGTTTGACAATGCAGTGTTGCATTTCCACGAAATCCTCAAAAGGAGGCAAAAGCAGCGATCATTGAATAGTTTCCTTGTTAAAGTCGCACGAAAAGAAAAAAATCCCAGTGAGCCGACAGACTACTTCTGAGAGTTGTAGTGAAAGTCATCCTACACAATAATCCTCCTCCCCTCGTCTCACTCACACCAGCCACGAGTCTTTTTAAAGGTAAAGTGCAGGTTTTGTTTTATGGATTTTCACTTTATATTTTGTATCAATCAGTTTTCATGTAAATATTTGTGGGTTGTGAAACGAATTATGAGTTTCCATTATTTCTCACAAGGAAATTCACTTTGATATACGAGTGCTTTGGATTACAATTATGCTTGCAATCCAAGGTTCCACTGTATTTGCAAAGAAAAGAAATTGGTTGTGCTGTGTACACAGTGTATGTATTCCTAAAAGCTTGTACCTAACAAAGAAGTGCAAAGAATTCCATTGTACCGTGTAGATGTGTATATGTAAGGGTATAAAATGCTGCCTAGTTACCTGATGAAATCTGTAAACACCCCATGCCTTTTTATCAAAAAGCTTTTCTTTTTTTTTTAAATTGTGTAATCATGTCCCCCACACATCATCTACAAAAAAAGACCCACCACAATGCAATCTTTTTTCCTCAGACTTTTATTGTTAGCAAAAAGGTAATGTTCACTCTTGCATTTTCTCAATGGTCTCCTCCTTGTATTTGCCCTTCTCCTTGCCGTCTTGCCGTGACTTGGCTTTGCGCTCCAGGATCTTCTTGCGATCCTTGTCCAGCTTTAGCCTGGTGATCACAACCTGGTCAAAAAGGGGGGGAAAGAGGGGCAAATTTAGACTTGTACTAAATACAGAATCAATCCATCACCAGCAAAAGAAAAAACGGTCACATTTAACCAAGTTACAAATTCTGTGTAGGTGCATTCCAATGATCTGACTGTACCCAAACCAATGACCACCAACCAGCCAAAAGTTGTAAGTAATAAATACACCGTTCTAAATACAACGCAATACAGTGTACTCCAGAGAAATATAAGCAGCTCAACATTTTAAGGACCAACACAAAGTTTCTAGAAAGACATTACAGGACTGCTATGTCTAAGAAGGGAGATATTTCCCACAACCTTTAGAGTTCATCACAAAAACTACTCTGGACTTCAGAAACGAACCTGAAAGCCTGGAATTATCTACCTAACCGGAAGAAAGAATGAATAAAAGAAACTGTTCTGCTGTAACAGCTTCTGTAGTACTATATGACAAAGGAAAGCAAAATGACCTCTGAATCTCTATTTCACAGTATTCAAAAAAGCCACTTCTAGTTCAGCTGCATGTTAATCACACGCTTTGCACCCAATACTGCCCCCCCCATCTGCAACAGAGCAACGGTTTCCGATAGCAATCACAATAATATATTTGACAAAACACATCAAATTCACCATCAGACTCAAGAATGAAGGTGAGGAGTTACACACAATGCTCTTCAGAGCATTAAAGACAATTAGGGCTGGTTATATCAGGTTACATCTTCAGTGCAGAATGATGGTACCAGAAACTGCACAAACACTTCAGCCTCAGATAAAAGTCTGGACATGATCTTCAAATCAGTATTAGATTCAGTAATTTTTATCCAGCTTTCTGTAAATCATTCCCATGTGGATCTTAAGGCGATTGTGCTGTTAACTCTTTGCTTGTACCCAACAATTACAAGTCAGTAAACAAGTAAATCACCTGATCGATAAACATCTGACAATCCAGATGTGAACAGACCAACCTGAGCTAAAACCAACAAGGGATGGGTTCAGCGTAAAGCTGTACTCTCAAAGTCACATCCAGACCGCAAACAGCTTCACTTACATCAGTGTTCTTTGCATATGGAAATACTTGACACAAATCAATCTGATGGGATGTGAAGGCCTTACCTGACCTCATTATCTACAGAATAAACAGCCACTGGTATTTTCATTACCTACTGGATTACGCAGACACGTTCCTGACCTCATTTACTCCTGGCTGGTTCGTGCCGATTGTATTTGGGTTGGATCATTTAATAACAAGCATTTACAATTGTGGTTAAATCAATCTCAGGTTAGATAAAATAAAATCTGACTGTTACAACATGCGCAATATGAAAATCGACTCTCAACATCATCTCGTCCTGTTTCTAGTTATCGGTTCTATGCAAAATAGTTAGCGTTTTGCCACAGCCTTAAATTGTCCCTAATCAATCTCATGCCAATGTTTAAATGTTAGAGATGCACAAGCTCCATTCCCCTTTCCTGTTTAAAGTTTTTTTTTTGTAGTCATGAATCACATACTGTGAGCGATGTGAGCCACCACAACAGCTTCCAACACCGTACACATTTAGACAGCTTGCAGCTTGCTGGGGCAGTGGGAGCCTAGTGGTCAGGGCATTGGCCCTTCAGTCAGAAGGTTGTGGGTTCAAGGCCCATGACCAACAAGGTACACTGAGGCAATTTTGACAATATAATTTTTAAATAAAGGGTCATAAAAGAACCGGTAAACAGAATGAAAATACATTATTTTTTAAACAGGTACCCAGCACTTCACGTTTTGACTCGATTCCAACTTGGAAATGAGTTTCAGTTCCCAACCCTACTTACGACAATGCTTTGGGAGTGGTTTTGGTTATTAAACAAAAGTTGGACAGAAGGATGTATTTGCAAGCCTAACACAGGCAGAGACCACATTTGCATTTTAAATGCTTCTTGAATCTACTCATGTGGATAAACAATATCCAGACATTGTTTTAATATTTAACACGCGTCCGCCAAGAACGTGTAAACATCTTTTAGTTTTTTAAAGACGCAGCCAATGGGCCACACTAAAGCAACACACTTGGGTCACGTACCTTGCTAGGGTGGATGCCCACATGGACAGTGGTTCCGTTGGCCTTCTCACGCTGCACACGCTCAATGTAGATGACGTATTTCTTCCTGTAGACCTGGACGACTTTGCCAATCTGCTGGCCTTTGTAGTGTCCTCGGACCACCTGTTTATAAAGAGAGACATTAAACATCAATACAGTTGATGTCTGTTACACAGCAAGTACTTCTGCACGCAGTCACAACATGGTAGTGTTAGATGATTCGAATACATTTGGAATACATATTTATTCCACAGTAAATAGACAAAACAGTCACCTAACTGCTGGTTTAATGGCCCAGGTGATAAAGACTGATTTAACGCAGTTTTAGACGGCAGTATTTTAAGTGTCACACTATATGAGGAGATGACAAAATCTTGGGTAGCTTCTATAAGGGATTGTGAGGCAACACATTTCTCATGTCAGATTACATGATGACAGACCTGCAGTTAAAGAAAATGCCTGTTCTGCTTACATCACAGACCTGGCCTTGTGCAGAAAATGGAGATTATTGAGTATGAACAGAAACAAGCTTTGTTATAACTGTAGACGCACTGAACAGGCCAGCAGTAAACACGTAACACAGACCACGTTCACACTGCAGACTAAAGTGACCCTTTTATTTATTTTTACTCACATGTGACTCAGGTGTGTGTTTTTTTTTTTGTTTTTTTTTTTATAAATAACAGTGTAAACAGCACAAATCACACTGAAGCTGATCTATATCAATTCTGATCTGGGCTGCTTTCATATGCGTTCCTAAATCAGATCCAGGTCTGACTTTTATTTTTAACCACGTAACCTCAGTCTAACAATCTTCATAAAAATTTCATTTCTATAAAATTTATAAACTACACTGTCCTCACTGGGTAATGAAATAGACAACAATCTATTTTTTTTTTTCAGATTCGTAATCTGCACCCTCAACTCTATCCAACTGCATGATTTATTTTTCTCTATCACTTAAGATTCACGAGTAAACATTTAACAGTTTTTTAAAATTTGAATTTTTCCATTTTTTTTTTGCTTAAAATGCATTGTCATCGGAGTAGAACATGTCTACCAAGTTTCAAGTCGATAGGTTAACGGGACATGGGTTAAAAATTGATTACAAAATTTGTACCAGACAAATGGACAGAAACAGTGAGTGAAGTAAAGTGTAAAAAAGGCAATTCAGAATTCATGCACTGTTTACAAGAATTTCTGAACGAAATGAATGGATAATCAGGGGGGCACAATTATAGTCTTCAGGGAGGTTGAGCTCCAGGAACATGATTATAGTCTTCAGGGAGGTTGAGCTCCAGGAACATGATTATAGTCTTCAGGGAGGTTGAGGGTTGAGCTCCAGGAACACGAATACTTTAATTTTCGGACTACAAGCTGCTTCCTTTTTCCCCACGCTTTGAACCCTGCGGTTTATACAACAATGCGGCTTATCTATAGATTTTTCTTCGCTAACTGCCATCAGGAGGCGCTAAAACGTGAAAGACGCAACAGATCAATGCACAGAAGAAGACATTACCGGTAGTTTTTGGCACTTGACGCAAGAAGCATAACACGCATATTAAGGTATGTAAAACATTTATAAAAACTTTCTTGTGAAAATATCTCATTTCACAACGTATATATCTGCGGCTTATAGTCTGGTGCGGATAATATATGTAAAAATATTTTTTTCTTTTAAAATTTAGTTGGTGCGGCGTATATTCCGATGCGCTCTGTAGTCCAGAAATTACGGTATAGTCTTCAGGGAGGTTGAGGGTTGAGCTCCAGGAACACGATTATAGTCTTCAGGGAGGTTCAGCTCCAGGAACAGGGCTGGTGACCACCGTTCTAGACTGTCACAATGCTACACTGCCCACAATCACTCGGTAGTTAAAACCATCCCTTGACATCTTGGAACATTGGATGAAATCTTTTTCATGGAAGCATGCACATCACAATCTCACCACTCCTGGCTCCGACTCCACACACACTTCTTTACAGAATTAGCAGCCGTTGCGCCACAAAAACAAATAAATAAAATTACAATTTGGCTCTTTCTCCTAATCCTTATCATCTGTTCATGCGTTCACTGGCTTCCACTGCACATCCACTCATAAAGGAAACTAAAATCACAGACTTCATTGGCCTCCATGTTCAATGTGGTTCAGCGGCAGAACAGCCAACACTATTAGCATCACACTAGTGACACTGGAGCAGCGTGGTCGTTCAACATGAACGTGATTTCATTTTCTGAGTGTAACATAAGGCTCATTAAGGTCAGTTCAGTGTTTTCTAGAGACGTTTCAGGTACCTTGACCAATCTAAAAGATCCTTTCTGATCTTCAAACAGACTGGAAACATCTTTACGGGGCGAGACATGTAAAACAAGACAACCACATACAACCATGGACACCAGATTGATTACCGCTATCTCCAATCACCCACAGTTGTATGGAATATCTTTAATTTTTACAGTAAAATTACAAATAACTAACATTTTCCAAAAATCTGCAGAATGCAAGTGCTTCTCATCACTTAGGAACGAGACTGGACTTCAGTTGAGTCACACAATTATCACCTCTGAGCTTTGTACTATACGCCGTCGCTTCGTTTTGTGATCCTCCTTACAGTGTGAACAGAGCCATAACGTGTACCACAGCCACCAACCAGAATGCACGCCTGACGATTTCGTTCTGACAAAATCGGGCCGAATCGGTACAAAACAAGGCACATCAACACAAACATAAGACTATATGACAGCCCCACTACGCTCGTGGTCTTACCTGGACCTCATCGTCCTTCCGGATGGGCATGGATCTTACGTTGTATTTCTGACGGAGCTCTTTGGACAGAGGTGAAGACATGATCTTCCTGCGGATGTGTGACGGGGCATTGAAGTGCCTCTTGCGGTTCTTACGCCGGGAGGACGTCACAAACGGGTTGATCTTCATGGTGGCTGCGGGGAAGAATAAAAGATGACCAATCAGTCCACACACACGGAGCAAAACGGGCCTGGAGAGAACACACTGTGCACCTTATACATTACTTTAACAAACACTGATGAGTGGTCAAACTGGGGAAACAAGCAAACATGGGCCAAGATTTAAGGTACCTCAACACTGTAGAGTAACACCATAACCATACAACACTGTAGAGAAACCACAACATAACCATACTCAACACCATAGCATGACCACTCAACACTATAAAGTAACACCATAATCATACCCAACACTGTAGCGTAACCACACCATAATCATACTCAACACTGTAGAGTAAGCACAACACCATAACCATACCCAACACAATAGAGTAACCATACTCAACACCATAATCATACTCAACACTGTAGAGTAAGCACAACACCATAACCATTCCCAACACAATAGAGTAACCATACTCAACACCATAATCATACTCACCACTGTAAGTAACCACAGCATCATAATCATACTCAATACCACAATCATACAACACAGTACAGTAACACCGTAATCATACCCAACACCATATAGTAACCATACTTGACCCAATAGAGTAAGCACAACACTGATACTCAACACCACCTACAGAACAGTCCCTTCAGGTTAATAATATAAACAGTTCCTCAATGGTCTTAAATCTGAAATGTCCGTATGAATGAAGATAACGGTGTTAGAGTTACGAGTTTGACCTGAACAGACTCGTATAAACAATGTCCAACAGAGGACCTGACACAAGATCTAGACAGATAGATAGATAGAAAGACAGACAACATGGACCCGTGAAGCCGTCAGCTAAAAGAAGCGTTTCGGCCACAAGAGCAGAGCAGAACAAGCCTTAGCTTTATTCCCCGTCTGTCCGTCATTAACCCCCACACTGTGAATATAAACAGGGTTTTCTATAAACACTTCAGAGAGTCTGGACATTTTACACACGCACAGCGGTGTCTCAATGCTAAGTAGCAATATGCTAGCTCGTCCTTTCGGCGTACAAACTGGGAGTTTGCAGTGACTTTATTCACAAATATCATGGTCATATTGACATTCATGACCTTCTTTATCGGCAAATGGGGACTGAGCCGTTTTATACACTAAAGTGGAGCGGATGGACAAAGATAGAGCGTGTATAGATTTGCCAACATCGCTTACCCTACCGATTATTCCGCTATGGCCGCCGGAAAAGAGGCTGCAGAACTACTTCCGCCCGAATTAGTCGTGCCGCAGATATCGCGAGAACAACGCGCATACACGGGATTTGAAACTGCTCCCCCTCGTGGTGACTGTGAATATGACTACTATGGATTTGTAAACCAATAGATAAATAAATACCGTAAATTAATTAATTAATTAATTAATAAGATTATAAATGATGATATATAAATAAATAATAATTAATAGTAAATAAATTAATAAATAATGAATAGTTATTTAGTATTAGTTTTATAAGTCAAGGAAATGTGATAATTGTGTTGGGTGAAGAAGTGTCTTACTAATTATTTCTCACATTTTCCTGCAAAGCTAATCTCTCTCTCTCTCTCTCTCTCCATATATATATATATATATTTTGTGATATACATACTGTATATATATATATATATATATA
>JAQLOM010000012.1:6063371-6080740 GCA_030068315.1 Chrysichthys thysi | reverse complement strand
GTGACCTGCCCAGGGTGTATCCCGCCTCTCACCCGATGTCAGCTGGGATTGGCGCCAGCTTCCCCCCGCGACCCTGATCAGGATTAAGCGGAAGAAGACGAATAAAGACGAAGTCATTCATGCAGTTCTTCAAACCGCTAATCATATAGCAGCAGGGCAAAGCATACTATTATACAGATACTGGTGAGGAGTTTCAGTTAATGTTCCCATCGAATATCAGAATGGGGAAACGTGACGTGGAAATACTGACAAAACCAAGCAAAAATGATTTGTTCACCCCTGTATGATATTGTCTTTCATGCATTTCAGGCCATTTTATCAGGAACATCTGCTAAGAAGATGACTATATACTGCCCTCTGTTGCCATTCAACATGTCAGCTCACCACTCTCACAATTTTACAGCAATGGACAAGAATCACCACGGCTGGTAGCGTCACCAGTGGAAGACCATTCTCAGCACAGAAATGACACTAGCATGGTCGTGGCTTTATGAAATATGCAGTACAGTACTGCTACAAGTGTATCTGGAACATGTATGAAGTTTTGCTACAGTTTCGTCCATCCCAAAACCAAATATACTTGCATGTCAGTCTTGTGCTGTGAATGGTACACTAAATAATATTCGGTCAGTGGTGGTTCTTTCCATAGTTGGACGGAGTAGAGGAGATGTTTACAAACTACGTTAGTCAGTAATTACCCTGTATGTCTGCCTATGTAGGCGCTTTCAGACCAGACAGTTCTATGGACTTTTTGAAAGGATCCAACACCTGGGGAGCTCCCCTGAGAACTAAACACCTTCACAGGATGCTTCTCTGTTTGCATTCGCATCGCCAGTAGGATCTGTAAACTGCATCAAAATCGTACTGTCGCATTATCCTCTGTCGCATACAGGCTCAATAAAGTGTGGACTTCATTCATGGCCCATTTATCAGTTTAAATATAAACCTCACCTAACATTTTGCATAGATTTAAGGCTGTACCTGACTCTGAACCTTTCTTGTCCAACTGGATTTGGCTGTTCGATGCAAAGACACAAATGTGAAAATCCACTAGTGAGTTTTTTTCAGTGATTTTAGTTCATTACACTGACACACACTCCCCCTTACTCCATATGTCAGAGGAAGTGCATGCGCTGCGTGTTGTGCTTTATTTTTTGTTTGATCAGCAGTGCAATATGAAGATACAAAGAGTTGCCTACTTGACATGACAGAGGTGCTTGACAAAGGCTTTGGTTAGTCAGCTGAAGAGCATTTGCATATGATGATCATGTTGAAATTTTATATTTTTTATTTCCTTTGTTGCCAGATGCTGACATTGGAAAGATGGATGCTTTTATGAATTCTGGCATAACTTCTGCCCAGTCCACAAGGAAACGAAAGCCAGCACAGCCTAAGAAAAAACAAGGCCAAACAATGGGAAACGGGAGCGCTTCACCCAAGAAAACCAGCCGCAGAAAAAACGACAAAAGTAGTACTCCTTTAAAACAAACTGCTTTTAACAGATGTGAACCAGACAAAGTTAAAACTCCATCCAATAGAGCCACCTTCACAGATCCTAACGTAAAGAGTCCTGAAAGTCTTGCAGATCAGCTTGTGACCCCTTTGACAGGTGTAAGTACTGGACTTTCAGAGAGGGAGAAAATTAAGGTTAAACGCAAAAAGAAGCATTGCCTCTCCGAATTGCAGAGCTTCGAAACTCCAAGTAAAAAGATAGACGCTGAGAGAATAGATGATATCTCAGAACCTAAACCAACTGACACTCCATGCAAGAAAACAAAATCAAAGAAAGATGTTAAAGGTACAGAACATGGAATTTTAGAAACTCCTTCCAGGGTTACTGATCCCGAGGTGGCCATTCAGAAAAAAAAGTCAAAACAATCTGAAGGTGCTGTACATTCTAAAACAAGCGATACGAAAGCTAAGAAGGATAAAGCTAAAAAAGTTAAAATTGTGGTGCCTGTAGCTGACCATGAGGATGAAACCGGCTTCCTAACGTCAGACCAATCGAAAATAAATCAGGTTTCAGGTTTTAGCCCAGCTGAGACGCCCTCTAAGAAAGCAAAGTCTAAGAAATCTAAAGAACATCAGGAAACTGAAGATGTCACCAGGTCCTCTGAAGAATGCCAGATTGAGGTTGGCAATGGCCACTCCAAACCACATCAGGCTAAGACCCTGTCAAGTGTTGTGGGGTCTGAACCGGTCAAGAAACGGTCTAAGAAAGCTAAGAAAGGCGAACTAGAACCAAATGGGACTGATAATCCATCACAAAAAACAGAAACCCAAGCCACTACCAGCATCTTAGAACCTCTCACTTCAGAGACACCATCTAAAAAGTCTAAAACCAAGAAAGTTTCAGAAACCAATCAGTTTGATTCTCCATCTAAAAAGGCTGTTGTGAATGTTGGGGAAGGTGAGGCCACGAAAAGCAGTTCCTCAAAATCAGATCATAGTGACAACCTTTCAAAAAAGAGTAAAAGGAAGAGAACGGAGAGCTCTGGAGAAAAAGTGGCTCCTTCAGTAACTGAACAAATGTCTAAATCATCTGAATGTGACAATTCAGCATTGGACAATAGCTTCATACCTGCCGGGAACAGTATTGAAAATCAAGGCCAAGAAAATGTTTTAGCAATGGAGGAGGCAGGAAGTCCAGAGCCAAAGAAGAAAAAGAAAAAGAAGAAAGATAAAGAGAAGAAGAATGGTGAGAGTAATGAAACTGTTGAAGAGGTTCTACCAACACCACCAGTAGAAGAGATTGCAGAGTCCCCCCCAAGCAGTCAGAAGAAAAAAAGTAAGGCTTGTGTTATAGTTGTTGAATTTAAAACATTGTTGCTGATGTCTTTGTAATATAATACATGTCCTTTGTTAAATACCTCTCTCTATGTCTATTTGATTCATGATGTGCAGAGAAGAAAAAACAGAAACACAAAGATGAGGAAACGCCACCCGTGTCCACTCCTGTGCCTGAAGAAGGGTCTCCAAAAAAGGTACGTCTTGCACGAGTGAACAAATGTTGAGTCTTATGAGCCAGTGCCTTTCTCTACCTTGTTACTGAAACTTTACATGAAAACAGGTAACGTTTGTCTGTTCTGACTGAACAATCTTATAGCTTTTCTTATAGCACAGTGCAGCGCGCGCGTGTGTGTATGTGTGTGTATTTCACATTACATAACTGTAACACTTTCTCTGTCAGCAGGTGGTGAGTAGTGATAGCCGCAAGTCATAATATACTATACGAGTTTAGAGAAATACGATTTTGAAACTACAACCTCTCAGTTGATGTTCAAGTGTGTGTGGTGCTGCAGTTTGCATTCCTCAGGGTGAAATACTGAGCATGAGACGTTGAGTTTTGTGAAAAGGCAGAGAGGATTTAGTGTAAATTTGATCATTGTTGTGGGGGGGGGTTACTCCAAATGTCATATATAGACACATATAGGGCACTAGGTAGGCTGCTATGTTATACCCTACGTAAAGTGCAACATAGGCAGCCATTTGGAATGGTATTTAACTTCAAGGTGGAGCATCTTTACTGGGAGTATAGGAGGGAATAGCTAACTAAATAGCAAAAAGTTACATCAAAACATAATTTTGGGTAAAAAAAAAAAATGATAATAATAAATGAAGGATTTTATTGCAGGTTGAAATTGTGAACCTTGTCAGAGCTTCTTGAATATCTTGAAGACAACGACCTGTTTAAAAAATACACTAAAATCCATTGGCCTCTCGGCGCAGATTTGTCATGAACATTGTTTAATGTGTACGTATGTACAATAATATGTAGTGTTTTTATTAGAGCAATAGAGCTTCTGAATTCCTGAATGTTCAAGTGTCCAGGCAAATGGACAAATAACAGAACGTACTAAAAAATGTAATAAGATTGATAATAATGGGGTGTTTATTTAAACCACGAATAAAATTTTTTTTTTTAAAAAACCCAAAACAATCCATGGACCAATGGCAATGTATCACACACCGTGGACCACAGCGTAAAACCCTACTTTAGAAAAAGGAGATGTAAAAAGTGAAAGAAAATGAAAGTTCAGCAGACAGTCACTACTCGACTGAGGTTTTCTGGAAAGCAATTCGAGACGGGGACTACAGTTTACCAATTGATGCTCTGCACTGTGTCCTGCCCCGGCTCAGGTGATACCCGGGTACTCAATCTATGGTGCAGATAACAGCAAAACTTGCGATCACAGTTAATTTGCTAAGCTGTATGTAAGATGTAGCCATCCTTGCGAAAGCACTAATATGAATCCAATATGTCCAGTGTAGACACCATAATGAGTGGAATCTCTCCATGCACTGTTGTTTACAGTTGATCTCTGCTCTGGCTCCAATAACAAGAACGCTTCAGTAATAATTGGGTTGTCTCTATTATTCAGAAAAAGAAATCTTCAAAGGAGAAGGAACATACCGATGTGTCAGAACAAGGACTCATTTAAACGCAAGAGCTGATCCAGCCTGGAAATACGATGGACAGAAAAAAAATGATCTTAACATGGAATATTGTGCACGCCATCCTACATTTGTTCACGATGTCCGTCTGTCTGTGACAGTCTTGACGATTTCTGGAAAGGACAAGCTTGTGAAGATTCTTATTGATTCATGTATGTAAACTTTTATGTTTGATTTTAAATAGTTTTTATAAATGTATGTCTTTTTACTACGTGAGAAGATTTGTTTATGCAACACTGATCATGGAAACATTCAAGCAGTTCAATAATGATTGTCTAGAAGATATTGTATACAAGCTATATGTATTTCTTATACATTTTTATAAATATAAGTCTGTACTTGTAAACTTGTGTGCTCCCGTGTGATTTGATTTGTACTGATTTCAGGGTAGTTATCCCAAACCTTTATAGTTCAGGGAATGAAATTCCAGTTATTGGTGAGGAAAGTGGTACGCACGTTTTTTTTTTTTGTCAAACCTTTTCTGATTCGCTAAAAAAAAACAACAACCAACAAACAAAAAAACGTTCTCCATGTCGGTTTTAGGAAAGGTGGTCAACATGAATCTCTTTATCGCTTTCGAATTTAAGGGGAAATATGAGGGAGCACTTTGTGTGCATTTCTGATTCCTCCGACATTGTCATAGGCGACATGCTTTGAAAGTACAAGAAAGCAATTGTTAATTACAAAACTCAAGAATACACACCATGTAATTTGTTTCTCAGATGATGAATAAAGAAGAGCTGCACACTTAGATCGGGATTTCAGTTCTAGTGTTCAGTAGATTGCAGTGTAGTTCTGTAATAAACATATAGGTAGTAAAAGTGGCAGAGTACACACGGGTGAACTTTGAGACAGGTCTTGTCAGTGTCAGTTTTAATGATGGGGAAATTTGAAAGGAAAACATGTCACACATTCTGTCTGTATGTGTAAATCCCTATAAAGAGACCAAGGAACTATTAGCTACGTAAAGTCTAAAACAGTTGGGGGAGTGCTGTTCTAGATTGATCTGTCCTCACCCAAAGGTGGGAATATTTTTCTTTAATAGCATTTTGTGAAATTGTTCATACCTCAGCCACAGCAAACACATTTTTATAATTCATTTTTAAACATTTAATTTTGCAATTTTGCGACAAGTTAGTTCGTCTGATCACTTGTTATAGCAGCTATAAACAGTCATTCGGCCAACGGCCTTAATTTTACGCTCCCTTGGAGTTAATACTTAAAGACATACAAAATGCTAGTCATCTTACAAAGAAACCAATAAACACAAGCTCCTCTGCCTTGACGATATTTCTGTTTTGAAAACTTACTGATTTATGACTTTCTGACACTGGAGACTCTTTCCAAAAATTTTGACTAAACATTGCCTTAGAGAAAACTTCACCACATCAAGATTAAATGTGGGGTTTTTTTTGTTTGTTTTTTTTTTTTTTTTTTTGTTAAATAACGTTATAAAATAAAATCTGTACTACTAGCCTTACTATGTAGTTCCTCTGCTGTACAGCTTCTGGGGAATGATCTGTTCTAATAAATACCACATCTCATTAGAATGAACGCATTAATATAAATGTGTGGTTTGAATTACAGCCAACACTACTATCACAGCTGCTGCTGTAGAAAATGAATCGACACCATCGGACCAATCACATTCAAGAACAATCTAACGTATATTAATGTATGGTTATATACTACTTTTATGTCATCATACAGTCATTATGAAACCATTGCTTATAAACCGGTTCATGAGTATTATAACGATGTTTTTCAAGTTTAGTGTTCGTTATAGCATGACCACGGTGTCGAACTCGAGAAATCACCCGTCAAGGTAGAAAACGAGCTAGGATTCTCAGAGGCTTAGCATCCTAAAATATAAATTATTTATGCATTTAATAGTCCTATATCAGGTGAAGATGTAAAAATGTGTTACGAACGAGTTAACGTTAGACTTTGGGGGGGAAAAACAGGGCTCGGTCAACAGACTAGCAATAATCGGAAATCAATTTTTATTTTCCGCTTTGTGACTTCTGATGGCAAGATAGATGATTCATCCATTCTTTAAATGTTCCCGTACGGAAATGGAATGTATTATGCACCAACCTAGCCGACCTAAATCCTCTTATGAGTAAATCATCAGGACAAATGTGAGTGAAAATAAAACCATTTAGGGGAAGGAGGATGATCAACTAACCATGGTTGCAAGAGCATGCCACACAACCACAGCACAAAGTGTTTGCATCAACAGTTTGTAGAGTATTAACACATACCCTGCCCCACACTGATAGCAGGTATTATCTGTGAGCGTTGGTTGTATGTACAATTAAATAGGACAGTGAGACCAGAGCATCGCTTGGGGTGATGAGTTCATATGTGAATGTTTGTGTATGGAAACAAAACGCGTCACATTCATATTGAGGTTTTTCCAGGCACTGATATTAGTGCGTATGCATATGTGTGGGCTTTCTGCCATTGAGGTGAAAAGTGCTTCCATTTTATGTTTCTCTACCAACTGTGAACACGCTTATTTGCTTCTTACAAATAAAATGTAAAACCCCTGTCTGACCCCTGTCAGAAGCTCCAAAAATGTCCAGAAGGATGACTACTTTAATATACAACACGTGCAGTGTGAGGGGAATCCCCTGCTGAGTGCTGAGAGCTGCTTAGGGTAGTGACTATTTGGTCTTGTAGCAGGGGTTGATAAATGTTTCCACAGTTGAGGGAAGTTGTGCGTCTATCAAATTCTCCGCATGCTTTCCATTTCAATGGATTGTATTTACCACTACAGGATAGAATCGCCATGGCAGATTATTAAACTTTCCAGATGGAATGATTGCACACCCACATGTTTTAATTGATGATAATTCAATTCATGACGTTACAAAAATTTGGCGTGAGGTAAATCTAAGATTGTGAATTTATTTTGGGAGTAAAAGTGCAAATGTTTGTTAGTGCTAATTCCACCTCATCCTCTCACACTGCAATATAATGTAATATACCCCAATCAGCCATAACATAAAAACCAGTGATACTAAAGTGAATATCATTGATTATCTTGCTTTCATGACATCTGCCAAGGGGTGGAATATATTAGGCAGCAAGTGAACAGTCAGTTCTCAAAGTTGATGTGTTGGAAGCAGGAAAAATGGGGAAGCATAGCGATCTGAGCTACTTTGACAAGGGCTAATTTGTGATGGCTAGCAACAGACTACTCAGCGTGGCCCATGCTGACCCCCGTCCGCCACTTAAAGCATTTATAATGGACCATAGGGCAGTAGAAGGAGAAGGTGGCCTGGTTTGATGTATCTCTTTTTCTTTAAAATTCCAATCGGGTTCACGTCAGGTTCAGACAGAAACATATAAATGCATGTCAGGTTCAGGTCGGGTTTGGTCACTGCTCTGTCGGAGGCGGGATCGGGTTCGGACAGAAATAAGAGGCCCGAACCGCACTCTATTGGAAGTAAGCAAGCTCACAGAGGAAGTCTGATTCTCAGGGCAATGTTCTGCTGGGAAACCTTTTGTCCTGGCATTCATTCGGATGTTACTTTGACATGTAAGTCATACCTAAACATTGGTGTGGACAAAGTGTGGACTCCCATTCAAGGCAACAGTATTCCCTAATGACAGTGGAGTGGTCTCTTTCAGCAGCATAATATACTCTTTTGTGCTGCAAAAATTACTTGAGGAACATGACAAAGAGTTCAAGGTGTTGTCTTGGACTCCAAATTCCCCAGATTTCAATCTCATTGAGCATCTGTGGGATGTGTTGGACAAACAAGTCTGGTACATGGATGCCCCACCTCACAACTTACAGGACTTTAAGGATCTGCTGTTAATGTCTTGGTTCCAGATATATTCCAGATTGTTGTGTATAAACACATTATATATACATTATGTATAATGTAACTGTGTGTTGGCCAGATTTCTGTTAAACCGGCCTTCTTATTCCTCTCCAATTACTGCTGTGTAACAAAAGTACATACAGTAATAACTATCCAAAACCCCCTGCACTGCTCTTTACTAACCTACAGCGAAGGCCAGGATGTGGTCATGTTCCTCCTATCTGATCAGACCACCATTCCTTTCACTTTTATTCATATGTCATCTGCTGTCATGCCTCAACTAATTGAGGCACTCATTTTTTTAATTTGCTTAAGAAGGTGTCATCGTATGTGCATAAACCCCAAGCAGCAAATCGAAACTCGGCAGATCATATAGCACAGTTCAACTTTCATTTAAGTATTTCTGTCCCATTTGTGAAGCTGAGTGGAATTTTCCACTGGTGTTCCTTATAAACTATTTTAGGGTCTCTAGTTCTAGTTGTAGGTGAGACCACCTAGTCTGAATCAAACTAAGAACAATGACCAACAGGACCAGGGAATTTCCAGCCACCCTAATCATAATGCATGCAGTAAATAATGTCACATTCTAGAAAAAAAAAACCAGGTGTCTTTCCAGTAGGTTGAGGTTTGTTAGCTCGCTAAAGTCAACCTTCAAGGCTTCCTTCAAATTAACTAAAAAGTTTGTCGTGAACGTAATGATGAATGAATTTGAACTATGCAAACTTTTTAAGTCTCTTATTAGGTGAGGTTTTGACCCAAGATATCTTGACTCAAGCGAGTAATGAGATGAGAAGTGCCTAACGACAATCAGATAGCCATAAAATGTCTGGAAAGATTATAACCAGAGTAACAGATTACAATCAGAGTCATTTCTGATTTTGTTGCTTAGCTGGGCACTCGATCCTGAGCTTTTGCTGTTTTGTTTGTGCAAAATTCATTATGTTCTCTGTGTGTCAGTGGCTACTCTAAATTGTTAATAAATATAAGTGAGTGAGTGAGAGTGGGTTTAATGCCATGTAATGGTTGTAATGGAGATTCCTCCCACCTCTGAACTCATCTTGGTATGTGGATTTGGCTGCTTCAAATTGCCAATATGTGTGTAAAAGATACTGTATGTTGTTTTGTTATTGAACTTAAAAGTATGGGCTTTGTGTCAAAATATTACTTGATTAATAGTAGAAGAAGTGAGAGTCGATAGCTCCAGGTTTTTTGATGTGCACCTCACAGAGGACCTCACTTGACCCTCAGCACAACCTGCTTAACCAGGAAGACACAGGAGCATCTCAATTTTCCTGCAGTTGTTGAAAAGAGCTAACATCCTCCTATCCATCCTTCTCACCTTCTACAAAGAAGGGGACAAGCGCGATCTTACTGACCAGCAGTCTCACTGTTTGTTATGGGAATGGGAGAGACCACTTTTTAATTTTTTTATTTTTTAATTGTTTATCTTGTTTTCTCTAATTAATCAGTCAAGTAACTAATTAAATAGACATGTACGGCATTTGGTAGCTACCCTTCTCCAGAGCAAGTGCTTTGCAGTCTGGAATAAAAATTCTTCCTCATTCTAGCTCAATAGTTAACGGACTAAGATCATGACTCCAAAGACCCTGTAGAGGAGGTTAGTATCATTTGAAAAATCACGATACATAGATTTTTTAAAATTAGCAACAAAGTGCTGATTTAACCATGGAAAACCCAGACCGTTGTATCATAGTAGGAAAATATCTCCATTTGCTAAAATGATGATACAGACTCAGTGAACTCAAACAGGTGGTTTTTTTTTTTTTATTTACCCCTCCCTACGTGTTATGAAATAGTCCATATGAGACCTCCTGGGATGTTCACTAATGTCCACCAACGAATGAGTGGGTTGAATATAAGGGTCAAATATAACCCCAGGGATGCTCCAGGGTTAAATACACTGGTGAAGGTTAGCAGAGAAGGTTTATTCTACCACCTAAGTTCCAGGACAGAGAAGAAGGAAGCTTTTTTCCCCCTTTTGCATGTAAATTTTACAAGTAAGAGTACAAGCACTAATACTCAGTAAAACTTGAGGAAGGTACAAATATTCCAAAGTAAGTGTGAACACAAAAGTACAATTACTGAAGTATTTTTTCCCCACTCGATGGTTTGATGGATGGAAGGAAGGAAGAAAAAATGGTGGTTTTTGATGGACTGATGTCCATTTCCAGTGTTAATGCGACTGTCTCTGGATCCTCTGAGACCCTGAGCAGGATGAAGCAGCTGTTGAAGATAAATAAAAAGATGATGATGATTATTATTATTATTACTACTACTCCTCCAGTAATAAATGTACCAAATGAAAGGAATCTTGTGTCGGCCTTTCTAGTTATTCCATGCCCGAGTTATTCCAGTTAAAGCTGTGGTCATGAAAAGGTGGTTATTTTCATACGCACTTCTGACTCGTTGTTAGAAAAATATATTCCATTTATTTTCTCTGAAAACGATCAACCAAATGATATGATAATTCAGTACAAACATAAAAGCAAACAAAAACTAATTTAACTTGATTTCAAAACGTCAAAAGTGATCAAAAAGTCGTGTTTAACCACAGTCACCCAATGCCACCTTTGGCTACCAAACAATCCCCCATTCCGGCCTATTGGGCGTGTCCTATATAGCTCAAGGTAGGCGTGTCCAAACTAATTAACCAATTATCACATCACCAAACAGACAAATAACTAATCGCAGACATAAATTCCATCAGATTCCTTATATACACATTCAGAGTAAATAAATAATAGCATTTAGGACTTTAGATTCAGACTGAGAAAACATCCAATTCAACAGAATGGCCACAACAGGATCTCTGAAACCAGAATTTCATTTCACAATTTTTCAAATCATAAATCTGCCCTTTTAACACTACAAGTTCATACAGAGTACCTGAGGTTTCATATACTGTACAATGTAATGAAAGTGACACACGAGTCATTCTACAAGAATAATGTCAAATTGATGCATAGTCCCTACACACCCGCATTAACGGGACATTAGGCTGACTTGACGCCTTTAGAGTGATTGTGAGTGATTTGGGATCGAGCCAAAATCATCTGAAGCTCAGTGGGGTGCGTTTCACTCGGCAAGATAAACCCAAACCAAACCAAACCTTCACACTTCTGTAAGCGAAAAGATTACCATTTTCAGTAATAATTTTTAAGCGATGTGAAATGAACGTTTAGGAGGCTAATATACTTAAAAACGTTATTTTATTCAAGCTTGTTGGTTAGTAGTAGCAGCTGAGGTAAACTAGCACGCCGCAAAGAAGTACGTTAAGCTAGCTAATTAAATCCACAATATACTAATACTAGGTGTAAACGCGCTTGATGACCGTTACTTGTTTCAATTAATTTCATATGGAAATTCCGGTACTTATTTTAAGTTTTGAAATATATATTTGTATTTTAAGGCCACAATATCGAGAGCTTCCGTTTTGTCGGAGCTAGCAAGCTGCCTTCGGCACGAGCGCTAAAACCGTTACCTAGTGAACTAGAAGGAAAGACCGTTTGGGTAACGCGATAACAACAAGATGTTACTAAAAATATAAAGATTTCTCAGCTTTTTATTGCGCTGGACTGAATTTTAAGGCAGTCGCGTTCAGACGTATGTACATTACATTATTAGTGTTATTGTTTGTTTGTTCTGTAAGACTCGGGGATGTAAATTTAAATCATACATAATGCACACCTCATGTCATTTAATGTTTTATTTTTCATGATGCTCTTTAAATGTCGAGGAAAATCAAGAGAAACGGTAAAATACACAAAACAAAACAAAAAAATAATAAACCCCCCAAAGAAATCAGTGAAAGGTATTTTTTAGTCTTCATGTTTCATCCAAGCCTCCATCTGCTTGATGGTTCAGGTTTCCTTCCCAGCAGCCTGAAGATGTTGGGACGAGGAGGAGCGTATCGTGTGTCCAGACGGGCCACTTTTACTCACATCCTTAAGAGCAGCATGGCACCACCAGTCAGCTTCTCTTCTTTGGCCCAGCAACCTGCTTCTGAATTCACCAGCACCGCCAGCAGCAGCTCACTGGATCAAGCCTGCAGCTCCTCACCTAAAAACAGCTGAGTCATGAGAAGCGTTTCCTGCTTCACAAATACAGTTTATAGCACTCCTCTGAGTATAGCATGTACTCCAACTCGTTGTGTTTCTAAAGTGTCATACAGGTGTTTCTGGTCAGTTGCTTAAAATGTACAAGTGTATATTGTCCACTTGTAAAAGATCTATGTCTGAAATTTGTTTGTTCATTTACCTCCTAGTTGATTTGGATGAACACATTTGTAAAGTAATCAATATAAATTGGACACACCAGAGCCTGCCGGTTGCTACGAACTATTTGTCCACCGCTTTTACCATATGTTCTCAGGACTGTGACAGACCAGAAATTATTAAGTTGGTCAACTGTTTTCAGTGCAGTAATGATCGAGACATGGCAGTAGTATTTTGTGTGTGTGTGTGCACATGGGCATGCTGGGAGTTTGGGAGTTGCTGTGATCAGGTGCGATGTTAAAGTTATCTTACTACAATGTTGATCAATCTAGCTAGATCTTTTAGCCCTTTATCAGTGTGGACAAGAATATTTTGGGCTGTTTCTGAGCACAGCAGGGGTGCTGAAGAAAATATTGCCTGCTTAATTCAAACAGTGCAACATATGCAGTTGCAGAGGTGTTAATGGAACGGTCCCTGGTGGATCGCTGGTTTGAATCCAGGTGTATTTTTGCCAAGGCTACCACTGCCCCATTTGTGGGTTCAAGGCCCAGGACCAACAAGGTACCCTGAGCAAGGTACCGTCCCCAAGCACTGCTCCCCGGGTGATGTTCGGCTGCGCCCAGCTTCACTTGGTGAATGGGTCAAATGCAGGGAAGTAATGTCACCGTGTCACGCTATGCTGTGCTGTGGTATGTTTCACGTGATATGATCACTAGTTTACATTACATATGACCAGGTCAGTAGCCCTTCTATGCTGAGAATGGTTCCCCTGAACCTTTCTCCCTTATTTACTCAGGGATATCAGTCAACTCTCCTCAGTTCCATGACGGGGGCCATCCCTGTCTCCCTGAGAACACTGCCAATTTTGCTGTCTTGGGGCATGGATGGCTTTAGCATTGCTAGGATTTGAACTCTGGAGAGGGAGAACGGATTTCTGTTGTACCACTCAGGAACCCCATGTTTGCTGCTTGTTAATTTAAAAATCACTATTTGTTTTCATTACAAATTTTTAAGTCAAACTTCTTTCTAATATGGCTTGTGTATTCAACAGGCCCCAAAGCAAAAAAAATCCCCAAAGGGCTGATCGACAGATACAGGAGAGGAGAGACTCATGCTGTGTCTTTCCTCTATCAGCTCTCGCAGGTTCTACAGTTTCAGGTGGAAATGAAGGAGACAGTAACTACAGGTAGATCAGTTTTTGCCCTGCATTTGTTTAAATATTTGAATAGATTATGGATGTTAAGGCGTTACCTTACGCTTTTTTGTCATTCTCCCCTGCAAATTAGTGTGAAATAGCACCATGTCTGTCCTACAGTTTTTTTAATTATTATTATTATTTTAAAACATTTTTACCAGGAGGAGTAATTGGATTCTACTTTGCATTTTGTGCTGTGATTGATGGCGTGGAGTATAAAATTGGGATGGGCGTCAATAAAAAAGAGGCTAGGGCCAAAGCAGCTCAGTTGGCTGTGGAGGAGCTACTGTTGAATTTGGAGAATGATGCTCCTTCAGGCTCCGATGATGCTTCAGGTAAACATGATCAAGTTTTGTAAACCATTTGTCTCCTGGTTGTCATTTTTTTTATGTCTTTATAGTTTGCTGAGCAATTTCTACATACAGTTTTCACAGTGATTCAAAAGATGACAAAGCACATATCTCATAACTCAAAGCTGAAACAGCGTAGTAGACTTTGATAAAGTCAAGTTGGCATTATTTCAACATACAAGCAGTGTTAAAGATTGCTTGAACAAGGTTTTATTCAAATTTGGAACCTGATTTTAATCTCTCCTTAATGTGATGGCATCAATTAGGCCATTAGGCACCTGTTGGTGATGCCCTTTCCATTGCTTATGACAGCATGAACTCCCAGTATTGGCCTTGTAGTGGGAGGATTAAATACATTCATTTTGTATTTGGGGTGTGACATCCTTGTAGAACAACATACGTGATACAGAAGTTTGAAATTATGCTGTGAAGTGTACTGCAATCTCTGTATAGATGGGGAGGTCAGAAAAATATTTCCAAGTGTGGCATGTCGTAAAATATTTTATAGAATTAATATATGTTATGGCATATCTTTTATAAAGAGTACATTTTTAAAGAAAATGATGCTGGTTAAAACTGTGGCTAAATCAAATATATAAATAGTTTTTCATAAATTTGTGGAACTTAGCAGCAATTTGAGAAACATAAATTGTGCCTTTTTCGCTAACCAAATCATTTTAGAATTGCACAGTTGCTGAGGTATGCTGAGTTGCTGTTATTTGTATTCCACTGTGTTAACCTGTACATGTATTTGGTTATCAGTGGGTCCTCCTCCTTTACCAGTGAAGGAGCAAAACTCCCCAGCATCAGACACCCATCCCGGAAGGGCTGTGTTTGGTAAATGTATTCTTATTACAGTATAAGTTATTAGTTGGAAACTGTGATGAACAAGAAAACCTCTTCAGGATATATGACCAAAAGATCTTGGTACTGACTTTTATTTCATGTGTCCGAGTCAGAAAGGAAAAATCCTATTCAAGACCAGATTCCCAGTGCTGTTAAGGAGATGTTTTCCAGGCTGATGGACAGTTATCCAGAGTTCTCTGGCTGTGGTGGAACAGTAGCTGCGTTTGTTGTTCAATCTCGTAAGTTTTCGTGGTCACATTAAAATTGTATATGAATAGCTGAATGAATAGCTAAATGCCATCCTTCTTTTCACATGTGCCATAAGCTAGAAACAAGTGATTAAATTCATTTAGGGAAAAGGAATAAAACTACCTTTTTCAGGATCGTTCCAGTCTAGCTGCTGTAGATTAATTAGACGCACGGTCTCAGTTGTTCTGTTTTGAACCTTGTTATTTGTTACACAAACTAGGCCAGCACGCTTCCTGTTTCAATTGTGACATGTAATCTTGTATAAAGTCAGCAGGGTTTTTTTCTCTCTCAAATGTGGTACTAGTCTGGATGTGATTAGAATATTTATTTCTCATCAAAGAATTCTTAGCTTTGTCCTTATGTTCAGAATTCAATACTGAACAATCAATCTCCCCCTTTTGTGGCTTTTCTACCTGGTATTACCTTTACAAGAGATTTCAGCTTTTGCCTGAGTCAAAGTGATCAAGGCTGTGCCGAGTCATTTCAGAAACACAAGTTATATTAAGTTTTTATAAACCAACACGTGGGACCAATAAGAGCAGTTAGTACTGGACGTGTGTGTGTGTGTGTGTGTGTGTGTGTGTGTGTGTGTGTGTGGGTTTTTTTTTCTTTCTCACTGCTGTGGTCACGTACAAAAATACATGGAGGTATTTACATGAGACAGCAGAGGTGAACTTTGTCAAGTAGAGCAGAATTGAGTATTAGTAGAAAAGGCTTTCTCAGGACCGTTCCTTTATTTTAGCTACAGTTTGATAATTTCCAAAGCACATACTTTACTTTTTGTGAAATTTCTGAAATAAACAAGATTCTTATTTCTTGTTTTGTTTTTGTTTACTGAATGTAATTTTCAAGTGTTCAGATCTTTCAACTAAAACAATTTCCCACAAATTCAACATGTGTATGTGACCACAGCCAGCTTGCAGTGGCCTAGATTCTCCTTCAGGGTTTGTCGATGGTCTTGACTACACAAGTAACTATTATAAATGGAATAGTTTGTATTTATCAATATCCATTTAAAGGGATGATTTATGATATTATTTCAGCCTTATTTTAAACATGGATAATGAGAGACTTGTTTTTAGACTTAAATTGTGATAGTTAATTATGTAAGTTCCTGTGTAAAAGAAGATACTTCAGAAACATCAGTGTATTTAAACGAGCAATGTTCTTTGACTTGGCCAACAATTACAGGGTTTCATGTATTTATAAAAGACACATCTAGTTTGTTAACCGTTTATAGTTTGTCTTTAATGTTGTGGAATTTCCACAAGACAATAGTTCCTGTTATCACTTGCAGTATAGCCATGATACACACTCATCCCCTTACCCCGCATCTCTCTTACTCCTTCTCTCTCTTTCTGTCTTTCTCTCAATTGCAGCCATGTCATGCCACTTGAGAAACCAGGGAGTTGTAAAGAAATTTGCCTTGTGACCAATCTGAACTGAGAATTCAGCAGAAATGACAAAAATAGCCAAGCAGTACCTATGCAGGAAAACTGTATCTAAAGCAAAGCTATAAGACAAGATTATAAAATCCCTGATAATTAGAAAGGTTTTTCAGTTACTAAATGTCACCTTTTTGTTCCTAGAGCGTAAATAAATGCTGCCACATTCTCGACTGCCCAAAAGGGAAAACAAAAAAAAAGTACCCAGCAACTGTCACTTTCTAACGCAAGCACGTATACATCTTTAATATATCCTGAAGTATTATTTGTTTCTTTATTTTAAATGAATCCTCAATTATAAGTTAATGTTCTTAATTAATTTCTTTTAATATGCTGGTTATCATTTTGTTCAGAGCTGTGCTATGTCTCTTTTTAGCAACTGGGTGTGAAGTTGTGGCTCTTGGTACAGGCAACTATAACACAAAAGAGTGTCTGGCACCTAATGGACGCATTCTCCATGATTCTCATGCTGTTGTGACTGCACGGAGATCACTCATGAGGTCAGTTATTGTTTATAGAGCATGCCTTTTTGGCATAATATACAGTGCATTCAGAAAGTATTCAGACCACCACAATTTTTCACCATTCGTAATGTTGTAGCCTTATGCTAAAATCAAATCAAAAACTGAAATCATGTGGCCATAAATATTCAGACCCTTTGCTCAGTACTTACTAGAATCACCTTTTTGAGCTAATACAGCCATGAGTCTTCTTGGGAATGATGCAACAAGTTTTTCACACCTGGATTTGGGGATTTT